>VZRU01006956.1:126357-176026 GCA_013398155.1 Pedionomus torquatus | reverse complement strand
CCTTCCAACCTAGGTGATTCTGTGATTATGTGATCATTTTTGGGAAAATGCTCATACACTGAGGAATGTGCAGGGAGATGAATAATTCTGTTTCTACAAATGAATTTGAGTAGCATGTAATAGGGGAGGCCTTAATGGAGCACTGAACAAAGATGGAAACAATACAGGGAGTTAACCCTGGCAGTGTTGGATAGTCCTTTGCCGCTCCCCAAGTGAGGAATATTAGCTGAGTAGCTGTTCTGTGTGCAGAGAGGAAGGCCAGGAGCGTTGCGGAGAAGATAGTGTACAACCAGATGATTAAAGGGCACCACAACACACCAGTGATGGAGCTAAGCTAGGTCTGCAAAGGCAGCTTTACCTCAGGAGCCCTATGCTCGGCACTACCAGCTGCTCCTTGGGTATGGAGCTCACCAGGTTAGAGGCACTGAAAGAAAGTGCAAGGAGAGCAACAGACAAAACGCCATGCAGAGGGGCTCACTTGCTTCTGCCAAGCAGTGACAGGGGTCCTCACCCTTGGGTGCTCGCTGCACTGAAATGCCTTTGTCCAAAGGTGTCCATGCACCTCAGAAGTAGGAGCCAGAGAGAGCTCAGGGTACCACCGGCAGGTACGCACATATGCGGCAGGGCTGTGTTGGAGAATTAATTTGCAATTCAAATGTAGCTACTGAGGTAGATAGATTTAATTATTTAGAGACATTCAAGCCAGATTTCTGAGTGCCACAGTCATGTGTATTTGTCAAAAACGATCATTTGCTTCATTTACTCTGCAATGATTTTCATATTTTGAATTGTCACCTCAGCTCTTAAAGTTGTGATGTATGGCTGGCACCGAAATATCTGAGGAACTCCAGACAAAGAGTAAATGCTTGGGAACGTGGCCGAGGCTGTTCCTTCTCCAGTATGACAACAAGCAGGCTTTATTGCTTAGTGCTCGCCTTCAGAGCTAATACACACCACCATCTGGCAGGTGTACATGAAGAGAAAGCAGCATATCAAAAAGTCAGATTACCATCAAGCCTGTGTGCATAAGCATGTGGAGGAGGTCGGGAACAGAAGCCATCCGTTTCAGAGAATGAAACCGCAGCAGATGAATTCCCCATGAAGTAATGGGAAAATCTTGCTCGCTTTATCCCCCTCGGTAATTTCACTGAGGTGAACTTGCATGAGAAGTGCAGGGAGGACCCAAGTAAGTCTGGTGAAAGATACGAGAGGAACACGCTTGAGACAGTGATCAGAATTACAGTGCTTTGGTAGGGCAGGGATGGAAAGAAATCAGGAGTGGATGTGCAGCAAATTTTCTGTGAGAACATAACCAATTTTCCTCTTTTTAGATGCAACATTATGAACAGTAAATAATTTTCAGCCCAAGCAGACCTGGCACTAGCATGTTTTAGAGGTGGAGTGGCACACTGCAGCTCCAGGCCCTCCCTTCCTCATGATTAATGCATCCTTCTTTCTGTGTACAAGAAACCTTGAGTTGCACAGGTACATAATGGGCACATAAATGGGAAGAATTCAGAAAGTGGCTTTCTCACAGCCCCAGTGACTGAAAAATTCAGAGAATTCATTTCACCTGCATCATACCTTTGGTGAACTCTGTCCCTCTCTAAATAAGAAACCTGCTTGTTCAGCTTTTTGATGGAAGATTCTTCTTGACTACCCAGCATTTTACAACTAATGCAGAATTTCTGGAAAGGTTCATATTGTGCAAATCAAAGATATTATTTTGGATCATAATCAAAAATATTATGGAACAGTGTCCTTAAAGATAATTTTTATTCAGTATTTTTATACTATCACGTTTGTTTTTGTTGCCCTACCTGCTCTACATCGTTGTGACGCATTCTTTTGCTGATACACTTCTAGAGGGAAATATTAAGCTTTCTTTCCTTCAATATTACATGTTTGGAGACCTTGGTTTTTAAAAGTGAGACAAATCCTTCTCAAGTTTTAGAGCCTAGGCATAGATATGTTGATTCTATTGGCCACTCAGGAACATATTTGAATTTGTTCCTTTGCTTAGCTCTGATCAGAATTCAAAGCACATAGTATACAAGACCATAAGTCACTCCTTCTGGCTAATTAATATAATTGTGTATTATCTGTCTTCCCATCACAAATGAGACATATAGAGAAGCCTACAAGCCTGATGACTCCCTATGGATTGTTGTGTCTCTGGTATCCAGACTAACATTAAAATGAAGAATCATTAGGCTTTTACACTGACAAGATCTCAAAGACCCAAGCCCATTATGTTTTAGGGTGTGTTTTGAAATGTTAGGGTTTCTTACTCATGCTGATACCTGGGGTATAATGTGCTGATCTATTTGTGTGCCAGCAGATGGGCAGGACAATTGGGCAGCCTACTGGTAGAGGTGCCCACATAGCTCCTGCCCATCCTCTTTTCAGTATGGATTGCCTGAGCTGGTTTGGTGGAAACCATATATTGGGAAGAAGTGGGGCTCCCTATTGGGATGGGACCTCAAGGGCAGCCTGGCAGCCAGCCACCCTGCATCAGATGGCATGGGTCCAGGTTCCTGAGGTAGCAGGGCTGGGGGGGGCTAGTGCTGTGCGGTGCCCCTATTATAGACCAGAGCCCCACCAGATAAAATAAGCTGGAAGAAGGCTCCTGCATCTGTGAGGTTGATGGGGAGGTGGGAAAAGGGTATCCCCACAAACTCCAGAAACTCTCTGGCTGTCTGCAAGCCCCTCCAGTTCAGCACAGATCTCATCGTCTCCTTTCCCACAGCATCCATGACCCTGCTTCCCCTGTGGTTACCCACGACGCTTCACCACCATCATTTGAGTTTCACCACCACCTGAAAGGAGACCTGAAAGGAGATCTGCTAGCTCATTTGCTTTTAGGAAGGGGATGTTCATATTTTGTCTAAACTGTCAAGAAATTAAACCGATGCCACCAAAGAAGCAGTTCCCTAACTCTTATGTGACACTATAGCTGCCTCGTCTGGCCTGTTTGCAGGTTGTCTTATCAGACCCACCAGGTTGAAGGAATGGAAATATCAATGGTCCAAGAAACGTGATCTCAGTGTAATGATTCAATTGTCTGAATAGTCACTTTATGCAGTAAGCTGTAAGTCTGAAGAGGACGAAATTATTAAGTTTTGGCTACTCATAAATATTGCAAAGGGCATGGGGGAAGGTACGCAGGCCCGGGCAGCAGTTAAAAGGAACAACAAAAAAATAACTATTGATGGGTAGTGGAAAGGTGGTGATTTGCTCATTTATTTGTTTTTTCCTGTACTGCTTCCTGGCTAGTTTGCATGAGGCCCAGTGTACATTCATGAAATTTGAATGAGTTTACAATATTTTTTAGATAAGAGCTGTCCTTGTGAAGAAAAAAAAAGGGTAAGATGTTGTATTCAGTTATGCAAGAATAGGGAGAAAGTATGGAGCAGCTGACTCAAGGCAAATAGACAAGTGTTGGAGAATGCCGCTGTGCTGCCAATCTATCTTTTAATGATTATTTATTAACAACAGACAATATGTGAGCTCTCCCTTTCTGGCTTCTCTTCAGCTAGACACCATCAATAAAGGAAGGCAAATGACTGTGGTTTTGGGATAGACAAAAATTAGGAGCATGTTAGAGGCTACAAAGAGACAGAAGAATAGTGCAGGTATGGAAAAAATATTGTGTTTACATTTGCTGCGATGAAAACGACATGGATTTGAGTGATGCTGTTTCTATTGATTTTGGTTGACTTCATTGAGAAATTCATACACTCTCAGATATTGAGTTTGATTTTATGTGGCTAAATGTTTAAGCAAAGGTGTCACTGGGTTTTCAAGGCAAAAATTCAATTACTGGGATATTGACATTGCTTTCTATTTCCTCAGAATTATTTTAAGATCTGGTATCATCCCTGAATTTCCCCAATATCGGTTTTTTTTTTCACTGCTTCTTTCTACAGAAAGCATCACTAAGGTATATTTTGCTTTCTTTTTCTGCTTTTTTCCACATTCCACTTATTTCTTTCCTCATCTGTTAATCTCCTTTCTCTGTTTGCATGCTTTCTGTTCTTTCTTTTGCACCTTTTTATCTCTGCCATGCAAGCTCTTCCACTATTATATTAAAAGATCAGCAACAAACAGTCTACAGTTTCAGATGGCGTATCTTTTGCAATAAAGAAAAGGAGCCATTCCATTTTTGAATAAAAATGTTCTTGGTAACTTTGAATTACTTTTTCTAGCAGTTGAAATGCTGAAAGAGGAAGCCTGAGGTGGGCTTGTGAGGAAGATGATCCTGAAAAGGCAAACACTGTGGTGTATAATACATTCTTCATTCTGAATATGTCAAAGACAACACACTTAAAGAAGGTCTTCGATGGAACTGAATGCACTAAACATTTAATACAGTGGGTCTTGCTATCAAGTGCTGCTTGGAACACAAATATTTCATATTTAATTGTCTCTACTGAAGTCACAGGGAGAATTATAGAACTAACTCCATGTAACGCGATTATCAAAAGATCTGAGTGCACCTGGAAAAATAACCGTAGTCCTGTTTAAACTTACTTTCTTCTTCAAAATTTGCCAATTTTGGCCAATTCCCTGCCATCATTTGGCATCCTCAGTGAGTTACATGACACAAACAATGCCTGTTGTGTTTTCTGGTCTGTCTGGCATCCCTAAATTTCATGACAGAGGTGGATTGAAATTTCTCCATATTAGCATTTTTAATTCCTTGTTCCAAGGAGCAGAAGGAGAGTTTATTCTGTTGGTCCATGGATTGTACCCTACCATCCTCTTTGACCTGAAATGGAAAAGAGTTCCAATATGGTGGTAGTTTCCTTCAGGTAGGTACTATTAAAATGAGATTTGAGACTAAGGTCGTATTAGTTTCCTTACCACTTGTGTGCAAACCAAGTATAAGATAGAAATAATACATGGTTAGACTCAATGATCTCAAAGCTCTTTTCCAACCTAAATTTGATTCTATGATTCCATGATAATGGTGAATGAGAACAGCTCAGCCAAAGTTATGGAAGACATGGGGGACATAAGTGGCAGAAATGGGGTGCATGGAGGAGTGCCTCTTCTATTTCCCTGGTTAATCTTGCTTCTCTTCAGCCAGCAAATTTGGAAAGCGGTATCCCAAGAGGGTCCCTGGTTTGGTAGTGGCAGTAATTCCCACTGGCCAACTTAATCCTGACACGTGCTTCTGATTCAGATGCCCAAGTTAGGAGGTTAGTCCCCTCCACTGCATCAATGGAAAGGCAGATCCTGCAAAACCTGTTGAAAGCAGGACCTTAATTCAGCTTGAAGGACATTTTGCATCAAGGATAAAAGGAATCTGGTGGGACACTTGGCTCAGGTAGGTGGCATGAATACTCAATTGTGGAGCAAAGCAACTGCAGCAAAAAAAGCACTCACCTGAAGCTGTGCTAACATAATTTTGAATAATGAATACATGAGAGGAAACCAATTTGCTTTTAGATATCCCACAAACAGAAAAAAATCATCAGATAAATTATTCATTTGAATTATTTGCACAGGTTGATAGGAACTCATTAAACATCGAAAGACTGATTTGCAAGAAAGAAATGGAGAAAGCCTTTAGTCTGGTATTTTTCTTCTCCTAAGCTTCCAATAATCGTCTATGCAGCAAATGAATTTGTCTCTTTCTTCTGCTGTTATTCTGTACTTCCTTGACCATCCTTACTGAATGTTTTATGGCAGAGTTTTTGAGTGAGCCAAAGAGCTTGAATTTCACAGCTACATATTAAAGTGCATCAGAAAACAGTAGAAGACATCAAATTTTCTCCACTTACTCGTGGCTGAATTGCTACAAATTTTTAAATTGCCATACTTAAAAGTATTAGCTACAGATACATAAATCTCCCATTTTTTTAAACACATCCCAGCCTCTACAGGCCAAGAATCCAGCTTTTACATTAAGTAATATGACAAGCAATTCTAGGTGCCTCTGTTTCTGAATATTGAATCTGAGCCAATTTAAAGGGACATAGCCTGGGGCAACCTAAATTGCTATACCACGCTTGAGTTGGAAAATACTGGATTCTTGTAGAAAAAGGGCTGAATCAGTATCTAGGTTGTTTCAAGCATGGGGTTTTTTTTGGTGTAACCTGTACTTTAAACCCTGCTCAAGATGATTCCACAGCCAGCCTAGGCAGCATATTCCCAGTGCATGCCTATTCTTGGAATTAGGATATGAAAATTGAATTATATTTGCTGCAAATTAAGCTGATTTTGTCTTGTTCCACCTTCAGGGGACACGGGAAATATTTGATACCTGTCCTTCTTATATATCCTTTTCATATAGGAAAGTGTTACTGTGGCTCTCAAATTCATCTCTACTAGACTAAGCAGGCTTTCTTGCAGAAGGTGTATTTTCCTGACTCCTCACTCTCATTCAGTTCTGTACTCTTTCCAAGTGTCATGCCCACATTGTTCAGCTGAAGACTCATCAGCTCCAAGGGGAACAGATGAAAAAAAAAAAAAAAAAAAAGTCTTCCGTGTCTGCTGTATGTTATTCTTTTAATAAACTGGCTACAGATTAGACATGGTGGCTTTGTAGCGCAGCCACAGTTTTTACACGTGGTGAAGCAGTGACCAAATGCAACCCCAGGTGCTCTTCTGCAGAACTGCAGTTTAATAATTTTTTTCACATCTTGTGTTTGCACCACTGATTTCTCATAGGGTTATTCCTTCCTTAGGTGCGGGACCCTCCACTGGCCCTTGTTTAACTTCATTAGGTTCCTCCCTGTTCAACTCTGTACAGACACACATGTAGAATGCAAATGTGAAGTGGTAGAGTGCAGAGATGGAGTTGAAATTTGACATGATAATTCCTATTGTGCCACGAGCCACTCTGGGATTTGAACATGATTAAATATCATAGATCTCCCCCACCCCCTGCCAGATAGTGCCATTTGACACTGTAACTGCCTTGTATTCAAAGCACAGATCAAAACTGCTACTACGGTGATTCTGAAACCATTGAAAAAATAATGATATGGCCTCTCCACACATGATTTAACTCTAGCACTCATTGTACTAGACTCATGGTACACTGTTCATAAAAATTAGTAGCATGCTTGCCCCTTGCTCTCAGCAGTATTTTGGATATCAGTCGTTAGATCACCTTTCTCTGTTTCTGTGGTTTAGTGAGGAAAGAAGAAAGTTGTTCATTGTGCCAGAATTACAGGTTGTTTTCCTTTGCCAATGGAAGTTATGATGGCTTAAGCTGTAGGGGGGTGGGCTGAGATCACCCTTTTGCATTGGAATATCTTATGTGCATGTGTGTGAGATAAATGAGGCTGAGAAGAAATGAAAAGAGGAGAGAGAAGGAGGATGGCAGCTCCAGGAGGGCAAGGTGCCAGGAAAATCTTTCTATAAAGAAAGAGAGCTGTCTGGAAATGTGCATTGTCACTCCCAGAAGAGAGGGGGACAGTCCTGCAGGACACCTGCAAAGCAGTGTCTTCCCATGCCTTAGCAACTTGGTGGGACAATTTGTGGATCCAAACTGTCAGAAGTCTGTCTTTTGGCAGATGTATATGTCCTCTCTGAGTTTTTAGGGCATGCTGGAGGTTTACCTGTTCTACAAGAACACGTGGATGACTTTTTCCCCCCCTCTCCTTTTCCCATGGACTTTATGACCAAGGGGAAAGCCCAGGCCTTCTGGTGTTTCATTACTGTCATGATGGGCCATAAACACATTGCTGGAAAAATACAATCCTTTAAGCAGTGACCTCATTAAGGCTCCTTGATCTCTACAAATCTGGTTTTCCCACCGGGGCAGCTCCTAGCTAGCCTCTGGTAAGCTGTTCCTTTTCTCTCCCACTCTTTCTGGAAGGCTGTCACTCTCTCTTTGGAGGTGTAATTCAATCCAATGGGCATTGCATATTCCTCACCAGTCATTGCTGGGTTCCCCGGGCACCGACCGAGTCATTGCCTACCCACCAGCCTTGCCGGGAAGTTGCATAATGCTGCAGCCACACAATGGAGAAAGGGATATTTTTAAATATGTGCTTTATTTTTTTTTTAAACCTGTATAAATAAATACAAAATGACAAAGAGGTTCATGTTTACTAAACATTGCATTTGATTGTATGACATTACACAGTGTGTGTCACAATAGTTCACCTTGTAATTGTGTCCTTTTAGCTGTTGGTGCATAATTCTATAACTCATAGGATACAATTAGTCCTGAAACTGCATCCAGCCACCCTTTTAGTGGAACCCCTGAGTGCTTACAATTGCAAGAGCGTATTAGGGGAGCGCTTGAGCCAATTGGCCGAAATTGGGGAATTTCATGAGAGGTCTGGCATAGCAAAAGAAGAAGCTAATAGGAGAGGTGGGATAGATTCTTGAGAAAAGGAAAAGTATTAAAGCTTTGGAGAATTTTTATTTCTGATTTGGTTCCCCTTAGCGGTTAACAGAAATAAATATATTTGAAGTAATCAAAGTCAGCAGAGATCACAGGTTCATTTAGGAATGTGATTTTTTTCACGCTCGCTGAGAGCAGGCAAACCTTGCAAGATCAGGTTTTACCTGAAGAGCTGGTTCATATTTTGATAAGGGTAAAAATATACTCAACCACTTGATGAAATGCTGATTCTACAAACCACTTACCAACCTCACTCAGTGAAGGTCAACTGCCAAGGTTTTATGGACATGCTCTGGTCATGACTGGCTTGCTCGCTTCTTTAAATTGCTCTCTATGTGCTTTTTCACATTCATTCTCTCTAATTCCCTTCAGAAGGCTTGAATAAAGATACTTCACCTTCACATTTAGAGCTTATAATAGTATTTGCTGGAAACAGATTTTGCATTCTGTTTGGCCTATTTAAGGGAAATTGTTGTTTTCAGGTAGATTTGAATTTTATAGAGATTTTCCCATTATTCTGTGAAATACATATATTTCATATGTATTTTAGGAATCGGGGTAGCTGTAAAGGATGACCCTTGACTACTTGAGATCTATGATTGGCCATCTAAGCACGGTTTATTTTTGCTTACTGGCTGACTTAATGTATACTAATGGGAACGATATTTAAGGAAACAAAGATGGATATGAATGGTGTTGTGAGCACCAGGGAACAGTAACATTACACATAAGACGTAACAAGAAGTTGAGAACTATAAAGAGCTTTGGGGCTTTGATGTTCTTTCACTGACTATTTTTACTGGTACGAGGGAATTTCTGGTATCATTTATCAGATTCTGCATTCAAATCTGCATTTCCAGATGCGCACTGGGTTTGCTATTGTTTGCGTTTTCTATTGCCCTCCTGATAGATTCTGCTCACTTGTGTCTCCATCTTCCCTGCATGGTAGAGTTAGAGCTCAATACCTTCTTTCCCTTCAGCAGCATTTTGAAATAAGCTTGGTTGGTGTCTGCCTTAATGGGGAACTATTTACCACTTTGCTGTTCTATAAAACGATTGTATCCAAACACTGGCATCCCACTGCTTTGATACTGGACATACTGCTGTTAACTGTGCCTGTGACAAGGCTGAGACCTGATAGAAGTAAGTCAAAAAAGATGTGTATTTCCTCTGTTCACCCTCTGTCTCTCCCCTCCTGCACAGAAGTTTTTGTAAATGATTTTATATGTTTCAGATTTGTCAGACTCAGTGAGATTTTCCTAGCAGAACAAAGGTAAAAAAATATGAACTTTTTTTTTTAAAAAAAGAAAACCCAGTATTTTCTGCTGAAAATCTCAAACCCAGCAACTCTATCCTCCTCTCCTCCCCTTTCCAACATTTTGTTTTCACTGGGCAACGTATTTTGAAACCAGCTGTTATACTCTGCTTGGAGTACACTGAAACCCCGCAGTTCTTCCTGGATTAGGAGTGGAATATTGAGCACCTTTTGAAAATTTGGTAGTGGAAGATGAGTCTCACAAAATCACTGGTAATTAAGCCACATGAAAACAGCTGCCACTTAGCAAAAATAACGGGACTTTTGCTTGCATTGAAATTCTCGACCTCCTACTGTGGCTGTCTTAATTTCCAAATGTACTAACTGAGGATAGAGATGGCAGATGTGGAAAACCTTCTGGGGAGAATAAACCGGTTCATGTTTAAAAAGATTTGTTTGATCGAAACAAATTCTCTTTCACCAAATAGTTGTCTCAATAAAAGCTGCAATATGAATCTCAGACGGGCTGTGTGGCATGAAGCCAAAGGCTAAGGACTACCAAGTGCTGGAATAATGCAAGCATAAGTATGCCTGGATGGCATCCATAGCACATCTACATCTTAGCACATCTACAGAGTACCAAGAGGCCAATTTTTCTTATAAGCTTTTAGAGAGCATTAAAAATATCAATGCCCTTTTTTGTATGTCTCTCTGATGAAAGAGTAATAAAGTTTTGTCCTGTGATGGCTCAGATATGAGTTGTTTCCCATTACACCCATGCTGGTTCATGCTCACCTCTGTCCACCACCTCCTTGGTCACTTGGGCAGTGTCAAAGGGACCTTCTGCCTTAGAAAGAGAAATGACAAAATGAAACCTAGCCTTTGGCTTCAAGGAGAAGAGGAAAGTAGTCATCTGGAATGTGATGGGTCGTGCTTTGAACAAATGTTATTAAGCTATAACTTCCGTGAAGTCTGTGGCGAGGTGTTGATGTACACAAACAGTATATAATTGAAGTATTTTTTTCCATCCTTTTTTCATTTTCTCCCTTATTCAGGCCCCACAGCTTAAAGCTCTGTTGGTTGCAGTTGTCAATAACTTAAACTCTTACCTTATTTTCAGCCCAGTGCTGGAGCAGACCACCTGAAGAGCTCTCCAGGGCTGTGAGTACATTGGGGAGTTTTTCTGTGTAGGTTTTTATGGTGATCTCTACAATAAATTTAGGCATTTTTCACCTCAGTTGACTTTCCCCTGACTTTCCCGTTTCCAATATGTGTCTGTCATTTCTACCTATGAAACATTCGCCATAATTTATTATTTGTTTCATACTTAAAATATTTCATATTCTGACATCTTAGCTGTTTAAGCACATGCTGGGCAAAAAAAAAGGAACTCACCGATAGCAATCCTTTCTGTAATTTTGAAGTCATGTATCTCAGCTCCATATTTTCCCCTTTCTGAGCCAAATTCTTTTAACCTTTTCCTGTAAATTAGATTCTTTGGGCTTGGTGTCACCACTGACTATGAAGCAATAACTCTTCCCTTGATAGAGGAGCTTGGAGAGTGTCGAATAGGTAGTTTAAATGACATTCTCTCTCTCTCTTTAATTTCCCGATTTCTGTAACTTCCATATTATAAATCTGCTGTATAGCATCCACGCAGATGGTGATATTAAATATAATATGGTGTTCTGATTCTGAGCTTTGAATGTTTCTCTTTTCTAGATCTAATAATATATGTTATGTCACTCATATGTCAGAGGTGTATCAGAGCAGCAAAATGCTGTTGGCTTTCATACAATCATTAAATTGTATGAAATATCACTAGTATGATATCACTAGATTCTATGGAATAGAACTCTATAGAGTTGGAAGGGACCTTACAGATCATCTAGTTACAATTCCCTGCCATGGGCAGGGACACCTCCCACTAAAGCAGGTTGCTCAAAGCCCCATCCAGCCTGGCCTTGAACACCTCCAGGGATGGGGCATCCACAACTTCTCTGGGCAACCTGTGCCAGTGCCTCACCACCCTCACAGTAAGATTTTCTTCCTTATATCTAATCTAAACCTATCCTCTCTCAGTTTGAAGTCATTACCCTCATCCTATCATTATATACCCTTGCAAAAACGTCTCTCCTGTATGCCCCATTTAGGTACTGGAAGGCTGCTATAAGATCTCCATAGAGCCTTCTCTTTTCAAGGCACAACAGCCTTGAAAAAGATCCAGTCCCAGAACTAGATGCGGTACTCTACCTTCCAGTAAGATCCAAGATATTGACAGAAATGGCTCCCATCAGAGGGGCTAAGGAGCAGGAGTAATCCTGAAATTATAACATGGCCATACAACATGGCCACTGACGCTGAAGCCAACATCAGAGAAGCTCAGCAGGATCCCACCTCTCTTGCAGCCAGGGCTACTGATTGGTAAAATTGTCAATAGACAAGTCTGGAACAGCTTGCAATAGCATGCTGAGAGGAAAGAAAAGAGAAAAATTCAATTGCAGATATTCTTGACTTGGGAATCACCTTAAGACAGACAGTATTTCCCACTTCCCACTGTAGGTAATGTCCCTGAGGGCTCACTTTGTCCAGAAAGAAAATTGGTCGTATCTTCAAAAGAAAAGAAAAAAATCTCTCCAATACATGATTATTTTTTTCAGGAAGGTATAACTATTTCAGAAACATTAAAAATCAGCTACTCTTCCCTAAGAACTGTAGTAAAAAACACTGAGGGTCCATTTATTACTTTTCAATAAGTTGTGAGCCAGAATCTATTTGACTGATTCCTTTTTCTGTATGATATTGTATATAGATCATGATAAAGTCTCCAGCTCTGGGATCCAGATTAGATTAGGAATGATATCTACCTTTTTTTTCCAAAGCAATGAGGTACTGAATCTATATTTGAATTCATATAATTGGGCAGCTGTGAATTTTTATTTTCCGTACATGGACAGACTCTGTCTTTTATTAGACAGCCTTGATATATGTTACAGCCGCAAATTTTGCATAGGTTCAAATAACTTTGCTCACTCCTCATTCTGACCTTCCTTTCCTTTGCAACTCAGTTTTTATATCAAATCTCTCCCATTCACATGACAAAATAAACCCTGAGTATTCTCTTTTCTCAACAGCTCTGCATTTCTTCAGCTAGTTTCTTTGTTTCAAAACTCTTTACCAACTTCTCTGTTTCTCCCCCTGTCCCTGCTGATTCATTACTAATTTCAGGACAGTTAAACCTGCTTCCTACCAGCTTTCAACTATGTTTCTGGATTGGCTTTTCCTCCTCTTTATATGGAGACAACTTGAGTTGGGCATATGAAAATACATAATTGGTATGGGGGCGTATGCACTATATATATATATTAATGGGGCATCTCATTTTTCTGACTATAACTTGACAAATATAATGTTATTTTTACTCATAGCATCAGTGAACAGATTGTTTATTATGAAATATAATCAGTATGTGAAGGCATATTTTTTTGCAAATTGTGTTTTCTGACATCAGTTTGTTTGTATACACTTAAAATTATGTTTCCAGTAAACTTTACCTGAGCAACTCAGTAATTTCTAAGATAAGTGTCAGTCTCGCTCAAAGTAGATCTGTTCACAGAACAGATCATATTTCAGGGGACTGAATGTGACTGAAGAGAATCAGAATAGAATGCTCTGCATTCATTTATAACGTCCTCTATTGCATATGGTCCAGATATCCAGTTACTAGGGTCTTTGACATATTTTTTACATTTCCCATCTCCATAAATTTTCAAGTGGACTTTTCTTTCTGCTGCTGTAGTGTTACTCTCTTCCTGGCTAGGTGCTTGGCATATATTTCAGTTATTCTCTGCCAGTTAGCTGAAATCAGCAAAACAAATCCAGTTCTCCTCAGTAAGTTCTATATTGCCATTAACCTGTTTAAGTGACGTATACAGGATGAATGTAAATGTGAGTACGCTTCACTGTTTTGACTTCATAATCCTGCCCAATTCTGTGTGCAAATCAGCTGTACAAATAAGTAAAAGTAGTATTTTGGAATGAAAGTATTCTGACCTGTGTGCAGCAGTGCAAGAATTGCATGTGGAATTGACTTGCTGTTCATTAACATTTGTTGGGCTCCTTGATAACCTAAAAATCAGACTTAACATGCCTCTATTCTGAAGGTATATAACAAATGTATTTTCAGAATAAAACATACTGATTACACATTTGGAAAGCCAGATTTTTTGTAAATTAGGACTATGAAGAATTACGCTAACACCTCTTGCTAATGTAGAGAAATGAGGCACATCAGACTCATACAGGAGTTTTGCTCTTTGAGTTCCTTGGTGATGCTTTGACGTGGTCTCTCTTACAATACATTAGCAATTAGAAAATGGGTTTAATTTGATTTTCTGTTTCAGCCAGAATTTCTGCCAGCAGTACTTGTGAATCCTGAATTTAAGGCAATGCAAGAAAGAATGACTGGAGGGGATAAGGGGAGCTGTAACCAGTGACAGAGGTCACCTATAAATTGCAGACTCAAACTTCCCATTAAACTAAAGTAGCTGAAAACCCTTGGCAGCCAAAAGTCCACCAGCTCTCAGGCCTGCTGCTGTTTGCAGTGACTCAGGGTTGGGTCGGGCTCCCCTATTTTTTAGAGTAAATTGATTTTTATCTCCTTGCTGCAGGTGTGACAGAACAGTTGTAACTACTGCTCTTGTCACCAGGTGTGGTACCTTGCTTCTCCATCAAAGCAGTTGGTCCAGGTGGGCCTATAGGGGTGCTGCTCCCCTTCCCCAAAATATTGGGAAAAGTTGTAAATGGGTGGTCTACTTGGGTGTAGGATGGGGATGATGGATTACTGTCATCAGAAGATCCTGGGGCAACGGTTGTGGTTCTGCTGGGGAGTTGGACGGTGGGTCTCTCAGTGATGGTGTGATTTCCTACCTCTGTGCATAAGGTGTTGCTAAGTAGATTTTTAATACTAATAGTTCTGTTCAATAGCAATCCTTCAGCTCTATCCCCTGGATCTTGGTAGGTCTAGTTCTTGTCTGATCAGGTATCACTAGTTTTTGGTCAAATGAATTTGAGATTTTTACCTTAGCTGTTGCTTTGCTTGCTCAGTTTGGGGTTCTGCTGCTGGATTAGCTAGGGGACACACACACACCCCCCTCCTAAAAAAAAAAAAAAGGACTTGGAACTCAGCAACGTGGAAATGAATAGATGTGAAGTGAATGCATTTTCCCTGTAGTTGCTGCTGAGCAGTGGGCAGCCTGGGACAAGATGGGATACTGGAGAAGCAGTGTGCCCTTCATCTTTGGGATGTTGTTGGCTCTGTGCTGCAGCAGGTGACCCTAAACTGCTCCACCACTCCTCTCTGATGGGAGTCAGAGGAGACACACAGCTGGATTATTTGGGTTAGACCAGGTAAATCTGTTTGTTAGCTTGGTGATGGCATGGGACTTCTGTAGCAGTTCGGGAGCACAGGAAGCAAAGACAGAGACAGCCATTTTATTTCAGGCTTATGCTATACATTGAGATTCATTATACAATTTTTTTTTTCCCTAAATTAATACAAAAATAGTAAAAATAGGTTAAAAAAAGCCCAAACGAAAACCCCTGACATCTTGCAAGCCGTTTGACGCACAGATTAAGACTTCTTGGAGCTTAAATATCCTAGATTTATTTATGTGGCCCTTTTTTTCTTTTTCTTTTCCCAAAGGAAAAAAAGGTGATGATTTGCAGAACGTCAACTACATCAGACTGATTCATGCCTGAGAAGCAGCTACCCCAGGCAGCTGCAGGTGATGCTGTGCTCCCTCTCCAGGCAGGAAGCTCTGCCAGGACCACGGTGGGGTGAGTGGTGGCATGTTGGGCATGCCGCTCTGTCCCAACCTACATGCCATGGGCAGGAATATGTCTTGAGTTCCCTCCTGGGATGCCTTTGCCGTGTTTTTTTTTTAAAAAAAAAAAACAACTCCAAAACCCTAAACCAACCCAAAAGTTCTTCCTTATGCTTTACTCACAGGAGATGGGTTTCACAAGGACTTGCTGCCACTCGCCCTGCAGTCCCGTCCCTGCCACAATGTGGAATGAGATCCAATTCTCTAATCAGATTGGGGAGGGGGTGAAGAGGCATGAGGTTTCCCCTGTCCAATGCTTGGGTGCCCTGTGGCGATGGTGTGGTGCCTGGCCACGGGTGAAGGATGCTGCCTACCTTTGGGGAGGGAAAGGGGCTCACTCCCCTGCATGCCCCCTTTCTTATCAGAGCTCTGTGTACATTAGGAAGGCTTGCTTAATTCAAAATATTTATAAGTAAATAAATGACAAGTAGTTTTAGTGTAGGGATAAAATCCTGGAAGAAATACTTTGCCCCTATGTAGCTAATAGTACAATTTGATTTGGAGGAATTGGGGTTTTAATTCCGGTGAACGAAGGAGAGGAAAAGTCTCTGGGTAATCCTTTCTGACCAGGGTGGCTTCACGGGAAAGCTTCCTATCAGCTCTGCTTCAGCAAAACCCGGCTGTGCTGTCACAAATCAAGAAACAGATGTGAGCTGCTGGGCCAGGCTCCGGGATGGGGACATGGGAAGCGTCCCCGACGCTGTGCCGGGTCTGTCGTCCCCAGTGCCCCAGCAGCAAAGCCCCTCCTACCCTTCCTGCTACCATCTCCCAACCATGGGAGAGTAGCTACAGCAGCTGGGGGTTAACAGCCCACCCAATGTTCACTCATGTTAACTTAGCTTCCCTTCTCCACACACACCTCCTTAGACATGCTATTTGCTTCCAAATTTAACAAATGGGAGAAACACCAGTTTGCTAAGTTTTGAAGCGACCAGGTTTTCTCCCACAAAACGCCACTTTCTAAAGAGCTGGTTTTGGCTTTCTGACCTTTGTAAAGAAAGGTCACGGGCTCCACTCTGACTCTCCTGAACTCTGCCCAGTCATGCTACCACTCTGTTTTGTTTTCTCTTTGCATAAAAATAAACAAAGTGTTGGTTGAGGTGGGATATGGTGGCTCACAGGAGGACAGCTAGGCTAGAGAAAAGCATTTAAAAGTACACCTTTCCATTTACAGTACACGCTTTACCTGAATTCAACGCTGGCTCAGAAAGCTTCTGAGAGCAAAGGCAAATCCTCCTGTGGCAAAACGTAACCTCACGTCACTTTGGTACCATTTTCCCTCTAGGATCACACAATTGACCATGAAAAGTGTGTTTGCTTGTCTTTGGAAAAAGCTCTTTTTCTGTGCCAGGCACATTTTTCTCAGCCTTCACAACTCTAATTTTAATCTAACTAGAATATTTTCACTTAAAGCTCTGGGCAGAAAATTCTGGCTTTGTCAATTAATTTTTATAGCAAAGTTCTTCCAGCTATACAAACTTTTCTCTCTTCATTTTTCCTCCAACTTAAATACTTGCAAATTGAAAATGAACTTTGATAAGCCAACATTAGGAATTATGTTACAAGAAAACTGGACTGATCTTGATAGTCCTATGCACTTAGGTTGGTTCTTTTTCCCCATGCTTTACCCCATAGTAAAAATATACTGTACACCATACCTTACTGTATGGAAATTTTAATCTTTGTAGAAGATATATGTGCTCAGTGAGCCACAGTCCTATATATTCCTATTAGCTTTAGTTAAGATTTTTGCTGCTAAGGTTTTAGTCAGTGCCTGACAGTGTATAATACTCTGTTACTCAATGAATTTTATACAAAAATTGGGTCATCTATATTGCAAACAAAGCCACAGTGATACCTGGGCTAAAAAGCCACTTGAGAGTATGACAAAAACCTGCTTAAGCCTAGGTAGTCTTCCAAAGCGGAGGTTCACCAGTCAGGGTAAAAACCGTATACGCAGTTAGCCACTGGGAGTGCTTTGGACTGAGAACAGAGAACAGCATCTGCACCTAGTAATCAATCAGCGCAGTGAGGGCCAACTGAGGTGAGTATCATTGCTCCAGAGGAAAAAAGTCAAAGGGGAGGAAGGCTAAAGAGGGTTAGCATAGTCAGAAACCTTGAGAACATGCCGCTCTGGTTCATGTTGAGGTATTCGAGCTACCTGTAGACAAGGAGTATTTGGTGCATCTCTCAAACACGTTGGCATTCAGGCAGAAATCTCACAGACCTGGACTGAGTACACCTTGGACATTTTCATGGCTTTACCTCGCCAAGCCTGGAACTGGGTAGAGAAAGTAGTGGCTTCAGGAGAAACGCTGTGGGAAATGTACATAAGCCATTTTTTGGCTCTGTTTCAGATTTCTAAGGGTGTGAGGAGGCTTCAGAGACTGTCTCCTGCCTGTCCTGCCCTTCTCCGTATGGAGAGGGACACAGGCTCTCCCAGTCCCAGATGACCAGCATGAGTTGCTGGTGTGGCAATATGGTGCTGGGGGGAACTGCTAAGGGAGGAACCTGCCCTTAAAAAGACTTCTAGGAATGTGCTGGACAAACATCCTTCAGAAAAGATTTAAATGTTATTGGCCCTGCCTTGGGGCAGGGGGTGGGCTGCAGGACTTCTCACCCTGTCTACTGTGGACACCCAAGCATGTCTTGCAGCACTTTGCCTATGCATCCTTTTTCTGACAGGTTTGGAGATAGAGGAGTAATTTTATCACTGGTTTTATCACTTTCCTGGAAGATCTCTGAAGGCCTTACATGCTGAGATTTAATGAGAGATCTGTGAAATTACAAGCTTGTCTTTAGACATCTCTTTAAAGACACTCCTATCTATGCATTTCAATTAGATGTGAAGAAGTTTACAGTGGCCATCCTTGTGTCTGGTGTTTGCAAGTGATAGCATCAGGGATAGCAGAGGTGTAAAACCAGTGTTTGCCACATATTCCTCTCTGCAGTGTACAAACAACCTCTTTCACACATCTCCCATTTTCAGGTGTCCCACAAGCCAGTAAGTTGCTGCTGCTGCCAAAAGTGGTTTGCAATTCCTCCGCAACTTTCAGCTAATTTGCTAATGCCCTCAGAAGTTTACAGCCACTGCAGCTGCCTGTTGAATAGCCAGGAGACGTGGTGATTGTTATTTAAACGACAGAATGAATTTAAACAATGAAAGTAATTTTAAGAAATGATTTTTTGGCTGGAAAACATAGCTCCAAGCCCATGTCAAAAGAAAACAGGGGAAATGGATCTTTCCCCTCACCTCACATTCATTTGGCTGTCTCCAAGGTGTCCTGCCAAGGCTGAAGCTGTTGTTGCAGCTTCCCAGCTGCTACCGCAGCACGTGTTTCTTGTTCAAGCAAAGGGCCTGTGCATTCCTGGACACGGCTTCCTATCCCTTGGGTCAGGGAAGGGACTTATCCAGGGGAAAGTAAATGTTGCCAGCTGCGCTGCTGACTTGTTTTGCTAGTCAGTATGTAATCTTTTGCTTCAGGGCAAAATATCTGGCTACCTTATTTTCTTCTAGGGAGGAAGCTTCAGAAGTATCTCTTGGCTTGAAAATCAATATTTACTATGTGGCATTTGTGGGTTTTGCACAGGGCATTTGAGGGGGTCGCTGGGACTGGATGCTAAAGAGAAGTTTCATGCAATGCAGCATCACCCTGGGGGCAGCCTCCTGAGCCACAGCGCTCCCAAGCCCTGTGGCTCCTGCAGTATCCCTTTGCCCTCCAAACAGTGTGAGTGAGGCAACCACTGTGCCAACCACTGAAAATTCTTCAAGTATTCTTACTTTCCAGATGAGCTGTAAAAGGGAATCTGGTTGCCAATACATTTGCCTTGCATCACAAAGCAACAGTTCATACATCCACGAGACCACCCGACACACCAGCCAGCTTCCTGCAACTGGGTTTTCACAGGCAATGTATAGTCAGAATGCTCTCGGCAAAACCTACAGAATTGGCTTATGTATCCCCACTGGGGTTCAACCGCATGATAAAACTTTACAGTAATGAGCCTGTCGCTCTTAAGGGTGAAGGGGGTGGAGGAGGAAAGAGATGCTGCTTTATCTGTATTACTCCACATCACAGATGCTGACAGAATTATTGATTTAGAACTCACAGCTCCAAATAGAGTCAGTAATGTAATCTTTTTAACTTTTGTTTTTGTTTTTTCCCTCAGATGTGAAGTTTTCAATAGGCCCCTTAGATATGGGCTCTTTGGGGATGATGTTAAGCTCACTGCTGCTAAACAGCAGTCCCAACCTTCGGTTTCTTCCACATAACCCTCACGGTCTACTGTGTCTCAGAAGAGCCCATAGCTGCAAGGTCTATTGCTTCATAGGTACTCCAGGAAGACTGAGGGATTAAGTTATACATTACGTAAAACTACCCACTAATCCTCTTAGTGTGCATTACCAGTGAATGGCCTGAAATAGGCTCTCACTAAAAGAGCCCTAACATTCACTTTCTTGATGACAGTTTAGTATTTGAGGTTTGTGTCGTGGATTTTGGTGCTGAAATATTCAGTACACCGTCTTCTGTCTGCTGTTAGATCCACTTGCACGTGTTAGTAGAGTGCTAACAAAATTACAGTTGGTAAAGCAGATTACATGTTTAACTAGTAGCGAGACATATATAAAATAGAATTATATATTTTCTAGAGTGACAGAGTCACTGGGATTTTTTTTCTTTTTTTTTTCTTTTTATAAGAAAAAGAAACAGCTATAAAATCATGATTAAAAATGTATCAAGGGATGATTTACATTTTAAAATAATGGTATTTTTAGAAAAAAAAAAAGTGATTTATAACATAAAAGTGTTTGGAAAGTGTTTGGTTGCTGTGTACTGCCTTCTTTCCCAGTACAGTTTGCTATCTGTTATACAGTCTTGCATAAATGTTTAGATTAGGGGAGAAAAGAAAAATTAAATGTGATGGCTAAAACCTATAAGAGCTGACTCACTAACTTGAGTTATTGCTGTGCAGAAAGTTTGTAAAGCCTTTACATCCAGCGAACATTTAGTGCTACTTCAGCCTTGACAGTTGACCTTTCGATCTGATTGGGTTTAGCCACAATAATTGCAGCATCTGCAGGACAGGCGATGCAGACGGCTGCTTAGGAACCCAACTTCTCTCATTAGCTCTTACTTCATGCGTCTAAAATTCAACCCCTCCTTGCATGTGTGAACAAATTCTCTCGTAATAGCTGTTATAGGAGCTGAGCAAGGTACAATTCCTCAGCTCTTTTTTAAAATTTATTTTTAATTTCTCCCATAATTTTGAATATTCCTGGATTTAGATTAGAGGGAGGAGGGAAAACATCCAAACCCCTTCCTCTCCCCAGATATTTAGTCAGTACTGGTTTCTTTTGTGTTGTTGTTTGTTTTTTTGTTGTGTTTTTTTTTTTCTTTTTTTTTTCCCCCTCAGTAAGACCTAGTGTAAAAAAGCAACAAACAAATAAGTTAGACTGTTGTAATTTGGTCAACCACTCGGGTGCTATCCATATCCACCATTTCAACACATTCTATTTCCTCACGGTTTTCAGGATTCTTCTTCTCTTTCCTCTTCTTCTTGGACGGTGGCAGGAAAGTCAGTATCACAGGTAAAATGGCAAAGCAGTGAAAGAAGGTGACTAATGCTATTAAAAACAAGCACCTGAACAGTGTACGGGTCAGATTTGAAGGCACAGCTGCAAGAGGAATCAGACCAACAATATAGCAGAGGTAGCTCTGCAAAATAGCTACCCCATGCACTTCCAGGGCATTTTTCACCCATTTAGTTCTTGTGAACTCTTTGCCCAGGACAAAGGTTGATAACAGAGGAGCACAGTTGTCAATTGTGTAATTAATTCCGTAAATTAAGCACAACACAGAAATACAATCTAGTTCCACTTTCCACAAGGTCATAAAACCTATAACTCCAAACTCAACTGAGGCAACAGTTAGAGTGAGCCAGACGTTGATCAGAGAGTCTGCCACCAGGAATGCAGAGAAGAAGAGCAGAAATAAAGCACTAATGCAGGAGTTTTGTAAGGGGGCTCCCACTGAAGAGGCATAACGATCCATGTACACAAATGATGGATTGAAAACGATGAATTTCACCTTGGAGGTGAGAGAGAGCTTCCTCAGGGTCTCCAGGAGGTCGTAAAGTTCTTCCCTCTTGGTTTCCATTGTCTTGGCCACCAAGAACATCCTGGAGGCTACAACATCAACTTCGTTGTTGTATTTCTTGGAAAAGATGATATCCTCTGAAAAATGGGCAAACTGAGGGGCCTTCAGAAAGGAGTTCCTCAACATATCAGTGAAGTTTTTCTTGGGCAATCCGGTGGATATGTTGAGTTTCCTAAGGTAATTTAAGTAGCTTTCAAACCAAGATATCCTCACAAAGCCCTTGGTGTACTCCAGCACGTCCTCCTGGACACTGGTGTTCCAGTACTCAATCGACTCGTAGATGTAGAACCCAATCACCGGGCTGTAGTTACTGAAATACTTCTGCTGGGCAGTCGTATACTCAATGGTCCGAGTTGCTGTCGCTACGATGTTGCTCAGGTCTGACCCTTCACTGACCTGCAGGTAGCCCATTAAGGCAAAGGAAATATAAACAAGGTAAAAGAGAACTACAAAAGGCTTGACATAAGTGTTTGTTATCCAGTCACAATAATAGCGTTTAAGGAACCACACCAAAAGATGACTCTCGTAAGTGTTTGTTTCCTCTGAATCTGCTGTGTCCTCGCTGAATTTGGCTGTCAGAAGAAACCTATACCATGCAGGCTTCTCTTGCAATACCTCTGGCTTTGGTACCTTTCTGCAGAAGATACTATGCTGGTAGTTGTTTTCTATGTAGCCAGTAAACACCAGGCTGGAACCATAAAAGGAGAGTACATAGAGGTAGTTGAAGAAAATTGCGATACAGGAATTGCAGCAGAAAATCCTGGCTGCTTCAATGTTAGTGAAGGGACTGGCACCTATTCCAAAAGTGACCAGGTACATGGCAGTGGTGAGAGAAAACGAGAGCATGGAGTCTGCAAATACGGCTGCAGTCCTCTCTTTAACGTGTTGGTCTTCTCTAGTTTTTCTCCAGGAGGACAACATTTCAAAAGTCCCATATAACCCATGACCTACAACAGAGAACAAAGCGAGTGTTTAAAGTACTCGAATCAACATGTGAAAAAATGTAATGTGGACATGCGAAAAGACTCAATGGAGAGACAGAGCTTGCCGTTATCAATGCTTGAAGTAAACGTCCTGCAGAAGAGAGAAATTATTATGGTGGTCTAAGCCACAGGAGCGCATTTGCTACCTGACCAGCAAACGTTATTGCCAGAGCTTGAGGAGAGTTCTGCATCGCTGGTGCTAGGTTGATGGGTTAAAGAAAAAGGATTTTTTTTTTTTTCTGGTTGCCTGTTTCGTTTCATTATTTTGCAGTGCCTGTGATGGAAAATTATTTGAAATTAGTTTTTCCTGGTGATGGAATCTGACCTGTGGTGAAAACAAAGAAATACAACCTTGAAGTGCCTGTGCTTGAAGCAGAGCATTGGTTGGCTGCTTTGTAGAACATCTGTAAAAAAATGAAACCTTCATATAAGCTGAACATTATCAAGTCACTGATTTGTCCACTTCCTATACACATTTTCCATCAGGAAAAAGAAATCCTAGAAACAGACAAATAAAAAAAGCACAAATAAATTTTAGAGATGCAGAACAGTAGAATTGATATGGTATTGGTCTTTTTATGTAATGCGTCTAAGGGCTTGTAAAAACAAATACAGCTCTGTTTTTCTCAGCAGTTTCTTCATTCTGTAATGTGGTTAATTAACTCTTAAAATGGATATAGCATTCATGAAAGGCGATAAAGTCCTGCAGACCTAAAATCTGGTGTTTGACCCCTAAGTGCAGGTAAATAGGGAAAAGTGCATGGTTTTATCTTAATCCCTGGTTGGTCATCTTCTTTTTAGTTTCTACTTTGTGATCAATAACCAAAGCACATTGGGAGGACACAGACCTCTGCTCTCTCATAGTGGATCTGAGCTGGGAACTCAGCCACGGACCACCTATCAGATGAGAGAAGCTGACTTAAAAGTAGGTTGGCGTTTCACACTGCAAGGAAAGCATAGCGAGTAAAAATAAAGTCTTTGTATCCCGCCCAAAATGTGAGGCTTTAATATTTTCTCAAAATGATTTGTATCATGTTCATCTTTACTTAATACCTCCTTTTCATCTAATCCCTCCCCCTTTGCTGCCTTTTGATTACTCCTTCTCCTTATTCTTTTGCTGGTTTTGCTGTCCCCTGTCTACCTCTCTGGTCTGCTCTTGGATTATCTCTACAAATTCCCAAAAGTCAGTCCACAGTGTTTTACTTGCTGGCAACATTAAATAAAACGATCAGTGCTGAATTAGTTGCTGATGACACCAAAGTGCAATCACTGGATTTTTTAAGCTGATACTCCAGTCAGACAGGTCAAGGTAATTCAGAGATCTTTGCTGGAATTTCAGGCTGGCTGCGGAGTACCAAAATTGCTGTATTAGCTCTGTTCTCTCCTCCTGTAGATGATTATTACTGTTGCCACAAGGGGTATGAATATCAGTCAAGAGACCCCCAAACAAAAGAGGTATTCTGAAGAACCAGAAAACCAGCCAATGTGTTAGGGGGATTGGAACTAGATGGACTGTAAGGTCCCTTCCAACCCAACCCATTCTATGATTCTATGATCATGTTTATTCTTAAATGCCTCATTTAGGATATGCATTGAATTAACTTGAAAAAATAACCTTTTGTGGTCAGTATCTTTTTAGGGATAGCCATAGCTGGTTCACCCCACGCTTTCCACACTGAATATCCTATCTGTATTTTAACGGATGGCACAGCTGGTTACTCTGTTAATGCTGAAAAGAATAGGTATGGGGTATTTTATAAAGGATTCAAGATACAGAGCTCAAAAGATAATAGGACAGCCAGTGTATCTCCTTATCACTGTCACCTGGTATTTAGAGTAACAAACTCCATGCTCTCATGTATATCAGATACCTTACCTATGCTGCTATTTGGAGTCATGGCATGGACCACGAATGTCCAGTTTGTAGCAATATTACAACCCTGGTTTTGGTATGGCATTTGGCAGTCATCTTAATTTTCCCAAACAATGTTTTACAGCTGCTTTCAGAGGCCAGGTCAAGACTGTCAATTTGATAACTAGCACCGTGCCCCCTCTTAAAGTTAATGGGGAATACTGGAACTCCCCAGACGTAAAATCAAGCAAAAGGCACAATCAGTGACTGGCACCCCGTTGCTAATTATGTTTCAAATAGTTATGGTCTAGGCTCAGTAGGGAAAGCTATTAAGCTTGCTTTCAGTGTGTTCTTTGTAAAGACAGACTGACCTTTATTTAAATGTAACTGATCACTTGCCAAAGCAGGGAGTGAGAGGTTTAATCCATTTATGGCTCCCATAAGTCCTGCAGACAGGCTCGTCTGAGAATTTCACATAGCATCATATGCATTAGCTTCGAGTAAGCAAAACAGAATAAAATGAGGTCACTGAATATTACAAATTACTTCCATCATGAGCTTTAGCTATGACATGTTTTTGTAAAAAAACATTTCAGAGTTAATAGGCTCTTGCCTAAAAATACCCAAATAGCTTCATTAATGTGGAAAGCCTTTGACTTTGTGGTGAAAAAAAGAATTTTGAGCTAATTAAATATGATGCTGAGCATGACTTTTTAACAGGTATAAGATTTTGGATAATGTCTGATAACATGACTCCTGATACCACGTATTTCTGTGAAGTAGGAAACATAAACCCACAATTTGCTCTTACATAATCATTGAGATTACCCACAGACAGAGTCTGATTTAGAGAACTGCTCAACTAAATGCGCGAAGAGGAATTACTGCATGTGCTCCACAAAGAAAACAGAAAAACATTTTGATACTCTTCTATTTTAGCATAGGTTCCTTTTGTTGTTTGCTACACAATCTGCATCCTAGGAATTTGTATCTTCCTTCAATTGTACAGTTTGTGACTCCTCTGTCCATTTGTATAAAAAGCTACAAAATTCTCATTTACCTTCAGGAATACAAGCCCAAACTATAAACTTGCACACTTTTTGCACCAGTGGCACTACTGACCTGATCTGGTATCCTTTGAGAAACAGATTAAGGCCAAACTCATACACAAATTAGGCATGGCACTTCAAAGATTAGCCTTATTTAGCTAGAATGGGATTTACCTAACCTAATTTATTCCTCTAAATACTGACTGCAAGCACAACTTGGAGTGACGATCTCCAGTGTTAGATCACTGATGATCTAACCCATAGAGATCAGAGCAGATAGATAGCTCCATGGAAGCATTTTGTGACAATTTCTTTCACTTTTCTGTCATTTCACAGTTTCCATTTTTTGTATCCCTGACCAATTTGCACTGATTACTTCTATTCCTCTCACTGGTGCTATGTCTACCCTATATAATATTAACGAGACAAAGGCAATTTTTTCCTTGCAAATAAATTCTATAATTGCTTTAACTGATTTTCTCTTTTTACTAGAGATTTAGCCACAAATCTGTAACGATTTAGAGCAATTTGTTCATTATTCACAGTCATTCAATAAATAATAACTATGAACTCAAACAGCTAATGGGCTACTGGAGATATTTTCCTGTTGACATTTGCTATTATGATTCACCGGTCGTGCCCTGCAGTCAGGCTGTACAATCATGAGCTAAGAAGGAGTACACAGAAAGACANATTTGCTATTATGATTCACCGGTCGTGCCCTGCAGTCAGGCTGTACAATCATGAGCTAAGAAGGAGTACACAGAAAGACAGGATTTTTTTTAAGGAAAAGAGGTTCTGAATGGGCACAGGAAAATCTTAGGGGAATAGAAGAAAGATATTGGAGGAAATGGGGACCAAAATATTTCTTGCCTTATTCTCTTGTTCTACTACTTTGCATTGTAGGAGATGTTCATACCACATAACTTGGATGACTAAGGACAGAAATTCTGGCTTTTGTAGCCAAAGAAAATGAAGAAGACAGTCACTATTATTTCTGAGGAGCTTATATTTCTTACAGGCTAAGGTGGGCTATCTTAAATTTTAGAATCTAGTAACAATATCAGTCATAAAAACATCAAATTATGCCTAGCTTATATATAGCACTTTTATGAGTGGCCTGAAAATTCTATAAAAATTTTCATTTGCCTCCTTCAGGACCAATTCAAACTGAAAGAGGGGAGATCTAGATTAGTTATCAGGAAGAAATTCTTTCCTGTGAGAGTGGTGAGGCACTGGCACAGGTTTGCCCAGAGAAGTTGTGGATGCCCCATCCCTGGAAGCGTTCAAGGCCAGGCTGGATGGGGCTTTGAAGCAACCTGGTTGGGTGGGACGTGTCCCTGCCCATGGCAGAGAACTGGAACTCAATAATCTTTAAGGTCCCTTCCAATCCAAACTATTCTACAATTCAATAATTCTAAGTCTTGCGATTACACGTGCTCTGCAAACAGAGTGCAGAGCATGCACAAAAGAAAACAACCACTTGTAGAAAGTTGTGAAAACTAAAGCAAATTTTTCTGGTGCTTTAAATGATCATACTATTTACCTCATTTTAAATACTACTTATGAGCAGGCACTGTAACCATTCTTTTTAGTACCATTTTACAGTATCAAAAAAAAATAAAAATGCACCCTCTCCTCTGGTCTTAAGCAGGAGACCTTTACAAATGGGCATCGGCAGCCTTGGCTTGAAGTTGGCTCTGCTCCTGCCTGGCAAATGGCAGGACTGAAGCAGGGAGGGGTGAATGGATTTAAAGCAGCCCCAGAACCTGTGGGAGAGCAGCGAAGTAAGCTTCTGGTTGTTGGAGTCACAGATCAGCTCTCTATTCTCTTGGCTTAATTGTTCCCCTAAAACAAGGCTGCTGCCTGCTTTTATTGTTTAAAGATTAAGGGATCTATTCAATTTCACACTAAAATCACATGAGGTTTTGATCTTATTGTGATTGGATGAGGCTTGGGCATTCACATAGACATCTTCAGCAAAGAGCAAGTAAAGGCGATGACTGAAAACGAGGTTTTGGTTTATCTTCCTGCAGTTTTACCCATCT
Organism: Pedionomus torquatus; assembly: GCA_013398155.1. Classification (NCBI taxonomy): domain Eukaryota; kingdom Metazoa; phylum Chordata; class Aves; order Charadriiformes; family Pedionomidae; genus Pedionomus; species Pedionomus torquatus. The sequence continues at coordinate 148,428 of VZRU01006956.1, read as the reverse complement.
ATGAAAGTAGAGAATAACAGTACACGGTGGCTCTTAATTTTTTTTTGTTTTTACTGTTTTGAAGGTTGTGTGTGTTTGACACCCGAGTATAATCTCTCTGAATAAAGTCTCACTTACAGCTTGTGAAGTTCCAGCCTTCTCTGTGGAAGGTCGCGTTTCAGGGGTAATTAATTTTATTCATCCCCTTTTAATGCAGCAGCACACAAAACACTAATAATGATTGATCTCCACCTTGGTGAGGCTGAATGCTGCACCAGTACATATGTTGCCCATTGACTGCCAGAATTAAGACTAATAAAGCACCAAACTGTCTTCCTAAGGGGCCAGACTTCTCTAGCAGCAAAGCTGCGTTAAGAGGTGTTTCCCCCTTCTCAGGCACTGCCTCCTCTACCAAAGTTTGCTGCTTCCTCATTGCTACTAATTCACCCATTTCTACTGCAAACTGGACTACAGGAATGCTTAAGGACAATAACATCAGCAATATTTTGTTTTGCTTTGTTTTTGTGAGGGTTACTTCTTAAACTGAAATCTTTTCCTGACCCTGATGGCACAAAAGACCGGCTGAAATTGGGAATGAGTCATGGCAGGATGTATGGGAGCCTTGGAAACTGGGTGGGCAAAAACCTGCAGTGGAAGCCTGCTCTTACAGAGTTACTGAGATTAGGTCTGAATTTTGATTTAAAGGTTTTGCTTGTATTGTAATGGCTGCATCCTTGTAACACTATCGGTTCAGCTGGACGAATACTGTCTCACATAGGTTGATTTAAGCCTGAAATCATCGCACTGAACAGAAGCACTTGTCTGCTGGAGGAATTTAGTGTGCTGTGAAAAAGTGTGTGAATTTACAGAGGGCTAGCTATGTCGTACCAGCTTTCTCTGTGGAAATCTGTGAAGGGCAGCTTGATTCACATTCAAACTGGAGTGAAATGTCATCCGCAAAGACAAACACCGGGTGAATTAACATAAAATAGCTAGGATGCTATAAATTCATACCCCAGCTTGCTGCCAATGCAGGCAAGGTCTCAAGAACTGCACTTGCACAAAATTAGTACATGGGAGATCAGAATCATACCACAGGATTTGCCCTTTCCAAAACGATACCTGTAATAACATATGATATAATGAAGGTGCAATGAATTTTCCTAGCTGACAGTATTAAAAATAACAATGTACACGGCTCAACTCTGGGATTGCTTTCCACAGTAATGTCAACAAAGAGGCTGAGATAATTTCCCCCCCTGCTGACTTATTTTTTCCAGCTAGATCAGTGAGCTCATCAGCTCCCATCTTCTGAAAAGCCAAGTGAAACTGCTAATCCGGACTCCCTTTGTCACACAAGTTTCAATCAACCAGTTGCTGCCTAAATACACAAGCTGCCTCATGTGGCCTCTCCCAGCAGGCACAATGTGAACTCAGAACATACCGCAGGTTCAAAGTGCTATGGAATATGCAGGCAGAGCACGAGAACTTGCAGCCATCTGAAGCAAACATTTGGCTTCATACTCGCTAAAATAATAAAATAACTGCAACTAACTGAGATCCTTCAGCACGCAGATGGAACTAGTGCCAAGCTTAACATATATCACAGTTTTTGCAGAGTTTATCACAGGATAGTGGCATGGGTTGAGCAGAACAGTTAGATCATTGTTAGCGTGCTGTTAGCTGCTAGTTAGCTAGTAAACTGTGGGTTACTCTAACCGGTGTCTACCTTTGTGGTCCATAAACGGTGCTGCAATGCTACAGTTCTGCTGCGTGAATGTCAGACCTCAAAGGTGGTGTGTATCCTTGGACATCCCACCACCTACAGACATCACGTAACATCTTCTAAGGTAATCATCTGATCATCTGTGGTTCCAGGCAGCAGCGTTCGTCCTGGGAGAGCTGTGGCAAGGGCACTGAGGGCTGCAGGGAGCTGAGTAGTCTTTAATGCCTCCTCAATTGCAAAGTGAGTAAAGTCACAGCCACCCAAGCACAGCCTGACTCCATTTCATACCTCCAAGCGCAGGTTCACAGAGCAAGTAAGCATGAGGGCTACATGCAGACATGGTAGCTGGCTTAGGAGGAACATGTGAAGGATGGAATACAGGATGGAATGTGTTGGTACAGGATGGAATGTGTTGATATAAGCACAGGCTGTACGTATTGCAATGCCTTCTCTATCTCTTGTCACACAGACCCTACATGTCTGCATTGTAACTGCACTACAGGTGTGAAAGCACACCTCAAAATATATGACGACGAAGCTGTTGGGTTCAGTATTTTCAATTATCACTTTAAAGACTACTAAATCATATATCAGTCATATATCATGCATATCAATAAGCTGTACTATGCCTGCAGATGTTAACATCTGACTTGGGATCTTCCCAGAAAAGAAACTTACTGAAATTAGGTATGTCAGTCTCTTAGGCATCTAGGCATGATACCTGATTGATTTGACCGATCAGTCTCTGGGATTCTTTTAGATTTGAATATTAGCCATTCACCTTCAATTGTCAGACTGATTTCGCCAACCATGGTCACCCCAGTCAGAAAGCTCCAGGCATGCACATGCATTACTCAACTTAGTACCAGGATCAAAACTACAAGTGTCTTGGTGCATTCACACCACATAAAAATCTGCCTCAGTCTCTGGAGAGAGAGTTGTGTTTTGTGCTGTATCTACTTGGCAACAAAATAAGAGAAACCAAAATGTTTAATAATATACTCCCAGTATCTGCTGTGTTTCACAGCTGTGGGTGGTTGTACCCACAGAAGCGCACCATAGACGAGAAAAGTGTCCCCCTACAGCACACTGCATTGGCTGCTGCACACTGAGGAGAAATCTTCAACTGGTGCTCAGTGCTTCTCAGTATGAGACTACAATGTTATTTTTAGCTGTAGGTCCCGCAGAAATACTCTCCGGGTTGTTAAGCCAGCGCTCAAATTGCTCAACGCACGGGCGGGAAAAGAGGGTGCCTCTGGAAATACAGCACAAGGTTTTTATGCCTCATTTAGGTCTGGTGTAGCATCACCAAGCACAGTTTAAGGGAGGACTAGGTTGCTCGTAAGAGTCTTATGGATCTGCTGCACCAGGGTCATTTTGATCCCAAGCCTGCTGGCAATGAATGTCATGTTTCTGAACTTAACTTTTGGAAATGCAGCATAGGATTAGCTGTCTGTTGTCCTGTGAAATAGCCTGGCTGGGTCAGGTGTAGCCTTTCCTGTGTTACACTAAAAAGTACACATTTGCACAAAGAATGCACTAACAAAAGCAAATCACCCTCATGCTCTTGGTCCCACCCAAAATTGTGGGGACACAGTCAGTGATGCTTGGGGTATGTGATCCATCCCAATTATAAACCCCCCTCGGTACTATCTTTTATCATGGCAAACAAGCAACAATAAGCCAATGTTTTAGAAAACGCTACAAAACACATGCTAATTTTAAGAAATAGTGCTAGTGAAACTAAAATCATTCTACATATAAACTCCTAGCTCTGAAGAAATACATGCACAAGACACATAGACATTCCTGTCATTTTTATACCTATATAAGAGGAAAAGAAACAAATAGAAAGAGATATATTTTAAGTAAGTAGAATTAAAGAATGCCTCTGTATTCATAGTCCTAGACTTCACCACAATCCCTAATTGACAATGGCAGTAACATGGTTGGCCACTTTTTATTTTTGGAGTATATTTATTTTAAAGCTATTCATTATAAAAAAACCCCAAACATCCTCTCACTTAATATTGCATTGTCAAATTTACTTTTTTTAAAGCACACCGAATCCAATTCAAATCAATGGCCTCTCGATTCTATGATTCTATGGGTAATTCAGCAAGTACATGGTTAATATCGAATAGTGCCATTGATTTCAACAGAGTAAAAATTACTGGTTTAGGCTTTGGGAAAATGTTGGGTTTTTGCTTGGATCATGCTTTTTGAGTATTGAACCAATATAATATTTGAGGTTTTGTTGTTATAGTGATAGCAAGAATGTCAGATAAGCACATTTTAAAAACAGAAATACATTTGAGAGAAAACTCGAGTGGCTCTTTTATTTTGAAAAAACAGATAAGCAAAGCAAGTTATGGTTCAAAATCTACTTTTATATATAATGTGAATGTTTAATTTCACTTAAGAATTGGTAAAGACTTGTTTGGGCATTTAAATAGCAGGCTGTCAACTCTGTTTAAACATGTGACTTGCTTTCCTCTGTTTCGTGAAAGCCCTGGCAAAAGTTAGGAGTCATATTTTGTTCAGCGCAGCAGAAGGAGCTAAGCGTTGGCAAGAGCTGGTTTTAACTGCTGGAATATTTATGTCTCCATGGTGTGCTCATCTTCTGACTAACCAGACCTTGTGCAGATCGAAACTGAGAGCATTTGAGCCAAACCTCCACTGTAGGTGGAAGCCTGCGGTTGTGGGGGAAACAGCAGGTGAGTACCTAACTCCAGCTGGCCTTCAAAGGATCACCCTGCCCAGGACTCCTCTGCTCCTCCCTGTAATGCCTCTTCTTCATCATCTTTAACTTGGAAGCACAAGAAAATTCCCCAAGAAGCACAGTGCCCTGCCTAAATTGTTACTTGAAGGAATAGGGAGTCAGGCTTAGTTTGGCAGCACTGAGGATGACAAGAGGAGAGGGCACAAGGCTATAGCTGCCTGCCACTGTAGCTGGCGTAGGACACAGACCCCAGCTGCATGGGGGAAGCCAGGACCACCCTTGGCACCAGGACAGCCACACAGGATGGGAAAGTCCAACGCCAGGATAGTAAAGGAATGACAGAAGACAAATTTCCCCCATGATGAGTGTACCTCAAGCTTCACGAGCCAAGGAGGTGGTTAGATGTAAAGTTGTATGTTAAGTACTTTTGCACTCATCTGGCACGTGACACACTTAGAGTCATACCATGCAAGGTTAATGTTTACCACGTTACAGAACAGCTAAGTGACATACAGTACATGACAACTCCTGAGGACAGTGTAAGCCACAGTGCGTGTTATCTAGGGCAAAATCGTTGTTTTAAATCTCTTTTAAATTTCTAAGCTCACAAGCCAAAGTACCAATCGCTTCTAGGAGTGTTTTCCTAGTGGAATATGGGCCAGTGGAATATGGATTAGTTTACCACACTTCAAGTTCCCCTTTTCTGGTGAGAAGGCTGCAACCAAAGCATCTCAAGCATACTCGTAAACTATCTGGCTTAAGCGATGTTTGTCATTACTCTTACTCATTACCTACAGATCAACCATATGTGAAAGACAGTGTTCAAAAAATTGCAAAACTTCAGTTAAACCACGTACGAACTATCATTTTTACTGACAAAACAAAACAATAACAACAACAAAACCCAACAAAACAAAACAAGAAAAGAAAAAGAAAAATCAATGCAAGTTTGGAACTCAGCTTGGGCTTTCCACCAAGCATCCAGACTTAACTTTTTCCAATTAAACTTAATTAATCTCTGCCAGTGTCCTCTGCCAGAATGCAGAGGTCTCATGACCTGAAAATGGCAGGCTCCTTCCCTGCCGCATATGCTTCTCAGCTATTGCCTATTTGGGGAATGTCAGTATTTGAAGCCCAAAACATGCAGCATCTCTCTCATGGAAAGATCTACAATGAAAACTCGTAACAGTTCCTGCTGACCTTCCCCAGGTCCATCCAAGTCAAGTATGCAAAGTGTACCACAAATGTATAAATATATTTCCTACATAAATATTTAGAGGCAGTAAAAGGTTTCTTTCCTCTATCCTGTTAAGTTCCAATACATTTTCATGCGTGTGGGTCTTGAAGTCTTGAGGGACTTCACTACTTGAAGGAAATCAGGACGTCAGAGCCAAACCTTTGACAGTTTGGGACTCCTCTGAGAAGCCCCCCCCCATTAATCCATGGCACGCTCTGACCTCTTGGTAGAGAAAAGAATGCAGACAATAGACGTATAATATCTTTCTGCTACTCTTTGCATAAATGAATGCTCATTACATGCACTGCATCACCTGTAACACATTTTATGAAGTAAGTGTATATTGGAGCACCACCAGTCAAGAGGCAATACCTGATTTTACTCTACGGTTGTACTTGTTTTCAATATAAAACTGTTCTCTGGACTAACTTGTTACAGATACAGCTCCTCTTTTCCAAAACCCATTGTGTTTACTGAGTCATCAACTCTCTTCTGAAGCCAAGAATTGTGTATGTGTGCAAGGATTCCACTGGGGTTTGTGGAGGTGAGGGGGAAACAGGAATGCACGTTTGCCATATCACCATCACGTGTGGCTGGCTGCAAGCTCTACCTGCTGCTTTTGCACTGCATGGAAAGGGCTGGTACAAGTCTAAAATACTCTGCCACCATTTGTATTTTAAGCCTACTTCCTACTCATCCATTAGAGGCTTCTTGGTGTTTGGGTTTGTCAAGGGGGTTAGGGCACAGGTCCTTCAGGAGAACTGGAGAGAGGGAGACCAGCAGGTGGAGGAGGTGGTTAATCACCTTATCTTTGGGCAGAAAACACTGACTTTGGTGAGAGGACTCATTGGTACATTGAGAGAGGAGAGGGTGGCCTGAGGGCCTACTTCTGCTTTTCCCTGTGAAGAACAGAAATGCCAGGTAATGCCCGAGGGATTGCAGAAGATGCATGGCTGCTTAGAGAGTTCAGGAAGAGATTGAGGGACTGAGGAGAGAAAAAGGAGAGGGACAAGCAATGACAAGGAAAATGACATGCCTGGGATTCTGCTCAGGGCAGATAAAATCAGATAATTCTATTTATTTCTTAGAAGGGTAATGAAAGGAACAAAATACAAAATATTTTAGGAATATAATTGAGCTGTGCAGGCTTGAACTGGGAAAGTTAAGGAGATGGAGTGACAAAAAATCAAGTGTACTTCCAGGGCACACTTACAGTCCTTTGGCAGCATGAAAAAATCCAAGGATGAATGGTGGAAATCACTGAGCTGTCTGAAGCAGCTGAGAGACAAATACAGGGTACGGGTGGGGACCTGCTCGGGAGCTGAGGAAGTTTTTCAAGAATATAGGGAAAAGGGTAGGAGCAATAGACCCAGCTGTGGCCCAGGAGCCGGCAGGATGGGAGAGAAGAGAAATTAAAAAACCTCCAGAACTGGCAAAGGGGACATGCTAGCAGGAGTGGGGAAAACAGGAAGATGAAGGAAGCTTAGAGAGAGCAAAAGATACTGAGAGCTGTAAAGCCATCAGGAAGGAGATGCTGAGGAGCTGGGAGATGAGTGAGACCCGCTGGAGGAGGCTGTCAGAGATTGCAAACGAGATGGACGAGACGGCAGAAAGGGGCAGCAAGCTGAGGTAGCCAGCTGAGGGAGGACACACTTCTTCCGGGCACAGAGAGACAGCAGAAGGGCAGCTGGACAGGGAGAGCGAGAAAGCTTAGCTCAGGGAATGAAAACAAGACAGACTCATTAAACTTCACATTTTTATTAACTGACAACAGGAAAAAGCAGTGAAAAGCACTATACAAAGTCAAACATTAGTGCGTGCATGTTACCTTTGTGTGTGGACTGAAGGGCACTGGGGAGACCTGTAGAAGAGAATGTTCTCTCTCTGAAACTCTCTCTACGTAACCGATGTTGACACTTCAGTTTTATTGAATATAGCAAACACTTGGGTGCTTGATGGGGAGGATAATGAATGCTTTTAGGGTGTTCAAATTTGGCATATGTTGCAGTTCCCTACCAGCCTGTTCCTCCAGAAAAATGAGGGAGGAGCCAAGCTGCGCACCTTACTGGCACTGAAGTGCAGCTCCAGGAAGCCACATGTGCTGGGTCCGTGCTGGCCCAAGCACCTTTGTCCTCTCAGGGTTTCCATGCTGGTTGTTGGCTGACCTGCTTGGTTTAGCTACCTGCTGCCTTTATGGTACCTAACCATCATCAACCTTCTCACTTGCCCTCCTGTGCTTTCCACAGTAAAAACATCAAATGTACTGGCCTCCCCTCTTCTTCTGCATTTTCCTTCTGACCTTCATTCCTCACTGTCTCTGACCTCAGAGCCTGGCTTTGCTGCTACAAATTTTTGCATCGATTAAGCCCCTGTACAGATATCTTACCTCACCCCTCCACCAGCACAGCTGTCCTCCAGGCTGTGAGGAAGGTATGCATCCAAAAAAATCTGCGTTCCTGAGAAGTACTTTTCACTGCTCTGCATCTGTGAGGTGCTCCTATGAGCCTGGTACCTCTGGGTACCTCCCAAAGCACTCGGGACCTCTCCTGCTTTTGTGCCCCTTTTTGACAGACGCAGACCTGTCCTTCTGCCCCTGGCTCTCCCCCCTAGCCATGACAGAACCTCAGGAGCACTCTAACTGGGTCCTACTTGACACTTCCACCTGCTCCTTCCCAGTCGTCCCTCCCCAGACCTGCTCTGTCAACTGTTTTCTCCATCTTTCTCCTCAGAAGGGGTGTACCAACAGAATAGGAACTGATGGGAGAATGGAGAGAGGCAGTAAAAAGAGGTATCTGAATTTGTCCCTGTTTTGCCGAGTTTGACATAAGGCTGGCTATCGTTTCCGTCTACAGCCTGCTACATCAAGCCGTTTCCCTAACTGCTAACTGGTTTTCCCCTGCCAGCATCGGAGGCTAAATATAAGCCCATGGAGCCATCCCTGCGTCCCTGCTTGTATCTGGCAGCGCCTGGCATTCCACCGCGATTTCGCAGAGCCGGTGCTTTTCACAAACTTGGCAGCTGAAGAGAGACGCCTCTCCCCGAATAAGCTGTAGGAGTTTCTAGAGGAATAGGAAACAGATTGCTAGTTTTCTCTTCAGTGCAAAGGGCAGTACTGCAATTTTCTTTTGAGTCCCTCAGTTAAAAGCTGCGCTCCACCTCTGGGAGGTAAAAAACATCACGCCAGAAACTTGTTCATCCAGTGCTGCTTGTTGTCCAATGGTTTGTTTGGTAACACTATCAGGGATTTTTGTTAAGGAAACTGGTATTTTTAAAGGACTGGCAGTTATTAAGCAGCACTTAATGCGTAAAGGAAACTTATGATGAATACGGTTGCATCTGTGCCAGACCAAACATCTGGAGTTTTTAATGGAGTGGGCAATAGGAAATAAGATTTTGAATTCTGCTTTTCAGCTGACACTATAAATCAGCTATTTTAAATTCATTTAAATGGAGGAATTTGTTTTTTGGTTCTTAAGGTCAAAAATGAATAACTGGAGTTCAGCAAAGTATTCCACATGGACTAGGCATGTAATAATCCTGTCCTTACATTACACTGCTGCACACTGATAAATACAGATGATAGTTTTAAGAAACCACAGAGGCATATGCTAATTCAAAATATGCTCAGACGAATGGTGGGAGCCTGCCAGGTTTTAAGTTTCACTTTCATGTTAAAAGTACCTGTATACTTCCAGAGCTGAAGAAGAAAAGTTCCTGGTTTGATTTGACAAGATATCCCTAGAGGAGAGAATGGCTGCAGCCAGCTTGTCCTCCTCTGCCAGCTCATCCCCAGCATAGCCCCTCTGCGGGGGGGTGGTGGAGGGTGGACCAGTCCCAGGCACTGCCTCTCACAGCTGGACCTTCGGTGACCAAAGGGGCCCCCCTACTATTTTGGTACCTGCTGGGGAGAGAGGTCTCTGGCAACATCTCTCCTGGCTTCAATTTTTGCCAATCAGTTAGCAGCCAGTGAGTTCTAAAAAGAAACCTACTTCAACATAAAAACGACCATGGTAATGACATACTCAGGCTATTATGTACAGTCATCAATGACTGAGTTATTCTGACTCAGTAAGTTACCTTTTGTGAGCTAGGTTACCTGACTTAATTAAAGAGTAAAATAAATTAGAATAAACTGCCATGAAGGTGATTAAACCCAAAGCACGAAGTATTTAAACCGGTACATTGTATTTAATAGGTGGGGTAAGCAAAAGATGTTCCTGCCTACACTTCACACAGTCTGAGTTTAAGAGTGCAACTTGGCAAGCCGTGGTAGTTTAATAATGTAAAAAAAAAACTCAGCAAAAGCTAAGGGTTTGACACCTACAGAGGCTGGTACCCATCCCTATAGCTTGCTTGTTCTTGGAAATGGCTGATGTTGAATGTTACAGAAAATATGATGAATGAGATCAAGTATTACAGAACACATGGAACTGTGTATTTTGCAGACATATTGCCCGAACTATTAGAACAGGCTTGTTAATGGACAAACTGTTTAAACTATTCAGAAAGCAATTCTTCAAAATATGAAGAAGCAGACAATTGCAAAACATTGCTGCTCAACTTCAGTTAATGCATCTTGGATGGGCAGTGATGGTCTCAAGATTCACTTAATGAAGAGGAACAAGCTATAATTCAGCAGGGACAAGGGTAATATTCTATGTGTTGGTTGGAATAATTCCTTGTGCAACCAGGGTAGAAAGTGACATGAAGGATCTGTGAATTACCATGTACCACCAACCAAATGCCAACCATTTCATACTGCTGAGAAAAAAAAAAAAAGTCATATGGGGATGTATGAACAGGAGTGTCATATGCAAGATGTGTGAAATTATCCTCCTACTCTACTTGCTGCTGAAAGCCTCAGCCTGAATCCTGCGCCCAGATTTAGGCACAGCACTCCACGGATGATGTGGAGTGGCCAAAAGCAAGAAGATTGCTGAAAGTCTGGTAAGCATAGTCTGAGGAAACCTGGGATTAAAAGGAAGACGGCTAGGCAAGTGCAAGTAGTCCCAAAAATACAAAAAAAAAAGAAAAGAAAAGAAATTGTTTTCCAGATGCAGAAGGGGAATTTGGGTTAGACATGATGCAAATGCCTCAGTGGTAGTGCAGTGAAACACTGGGATAAGTGGCTCAAGGAGACAAAGTGTAGGATGAAAAGCATCTGCTTGGAAAGACGTAATCCATCTAGTGGCAGAGGGCAGGTGATGTCTGGAGAGTGTGTCCCCCTCAGCCCTGGCTCTGCCATGCCGATGAAAAGCTAAAAATCCTCAGCTGCTATAAAATGTGGAAACTTCATTAATGATTTATACTAGTACAGGGTCCTTGCCTGAAATGCATCCAGTGTAATCATTTTTTCTATCTAATTTTTGCTTTTAGGCATGAGATTATGAGTAATTGCTATGAGGCTACACTGTTAGCCAGAAATCCTTTAGCTTTCTAAAGGTCACTTAATCTATGATTTAATCTGATGGTCACTGAAATTAAGTGGAAGCAGTTCAGCAGACTATAGAGGGTGGTTTGTGTCTCTAGCCTTCAGTTACCTTGAGTTAAACCATCCCTTATAAGCAAAACATGAAATGCATTTTGAAATGCATTGCACTGCAGGAAGAAAGGAAAAAAAAATAAATGAAATCCTGCCATTCTAGCTAGCTGCTGCTTTAAAACAGTTCTTATGACAAACTCCGGAATGTCTTTAGTGCCTTCTGTTCACCTGTTGATACTCCTGTCCCTCATATTTTATGCAGCTGGGCATCAGGCACAATTCACACAAATCTGGTTGCTCTGTCAAGACCTGTTCACAGTGAGAGCTGAGCTGCCTATTTGAAACTTATTCCTTTTAAGAGTGGAATACTTCAACTAAGAAAGAATAAAAAAAGAAAAGAAAACCATAAAAGAAAAAAAAAAAAAAAGAAAGAAAAGCAGAGTTGCCTATACAGCTTGGCAGTTGAAGGAGGACTAAAATAGAAGTGTGAAACGTTTCATAGTTATCTGTAAGTATTCAAGAATTTCATGTCTCAGAGTAGTTACTATTAGTGAACTGAAGATCTGAAATCTACCAGAGAGCAGATGCTTTGATCCTTAAACAGAGTTAATATTCCATATTTTTTAGTCGCTTTCCCCGGGCACTTATATTTCACATGGTTGGACTTTAGACTGCTTTTCTACTATGGCTACACTTTTGCAACACATCTGGAAATCCTCCCCTCTGTAATAGTATATATATAATACAAACTACTTAGTTTGAGGAACTCAATTTTATAATACATGCACAGGCATAAAACACAAAAAGAAAAAAAACCCACACAAGACTCAGGTGAGAAACATAACCTTCTTTTGACTCTGGCTTTCTTGTGCTGCATTTCCTCTAGATTATGATACAGTTTAATTTTCATGGATGTCATCTCAAAACAAGAGCCGATTTGTAATGTAGCCAAATTCTCTTTATCACGGAATATATTCTGTACATTAACCGGTAGTGCGATGCACTGAAGCATAGTCTTTAATTATAGTGCAACAATACCACAGCTACAGTACAGGCATGGCATAGGAACCCCGTGCTGGATATAAAAATAGCTGTGCTGAAACGTGTTGTATCACTACATGATGCGACCAAGTCAGTGGAGACACTCTTACACTTGAAACCTGAAGTATTACTGAGCACTGATTTTCAGCTGGGGAAGCTGTGATCAAATCAATGCATGCATTATTCTCCACAAATGAATAATGGCTTAAATGAGGACGTATTAAACACCTACAGCGCTCAACGCTTTTCACACTGGTTATGAATCAAACACAAACAAAGGGGCTGTGAATTCTCCAGAGCTCCCATCTAGTCTTCCCGCCTGTTTGGATATAACGTGTGGCATCCCCACAAACACCCTGCTGCCAACAGGAGAGGGCACTGATTTCGGGTCAGGAGCAAAGTGACTGCCCTTCTCTCCTCCTCTTTTCTATCCTCGCGTAAAACAAACCAAAATGAAACCACCCCACACTCACAGTGGATGAAAATGGGGAAGATGAAGCTTCTGCTGGCACCAGCGCCAGGGAGTGGCTGGTGCTGCTTCCTCCATAGCCCTTTGCCAAGGGATGCACTGGTCCTAACTGGATAGGTCCATCCCTGACTGCGGCAGGCTACGCTCTGCATCCCCAGGGCTGAGAAACCCTCCCTATGCTCGCTCAGCCAGGAGAAATACAACCCAGAACCGACGACCATCCTTGTCCCACAGACAGGTGCCTGTCAAGCCAGGACAGCTCTTTAAGTGCCCAATGTGCTTGGCTCTTTTGATTTTTCAGCGTGGCTGACGCTGTCATTGGAGCATGGGGACCTCTGCAAAGATTTTCCTCCAATGCTGGCCATCAAAACCAGACTCAAACACACACAGAACAGCAGCAGCAGGGCTCCCCCTCAGCACCTGCGCATCCTTCTTCCTCACTCCTGCATGGGCACTGCATTTCACAGCAGGGTGCTATGCCACCCTGGAGCCCCAGGCACAATTTTAACATCCTGGCACGCTACAAACCACTTAGGAAAAGAGGCCACGTGGATTTTGGCACAGGGCAGTGTTGCAGGGAGGAGGCATGGCAGCCATGCAGCGATGCTTCTCTGCTGAGAAATGCGTCAGGGAGGCACAAACACACAAATGAGAGAGGAGATAGGAGATAGTTACCTAACATGACGAAGGGGATTCCCAGGAAGGTGGAATTGTATTTCCCACCAGTGAGATTGATGATCCCAGCTGCAGTCAGGGTGGCAAGGGTCACGGTCAGCAATCCCAGCAGGCCAAGCCAGGGTTTGCTGCGGACACAATCCTGCATGGAGCAGCAGAGAATGGCCAAGGTGACCACAAGGACCAAGCTTGTGATCAGGTAGCGTTCTGACACCCTGCTCGTCTTCTGGAAATCCTCCTTCAGCGAAGAAGAAGTGAAAGGATACATTTTGACTTTCCTGTTGGATTTCTGGAAAAGTTCAACCGTGTCGCAAAAAATGGATTCCCACTTCTCTGCCACCATGTCATTCAAGGAGTTGATTGCCTGCAAGTAGTAGGTGAGCTGAATGGCTTCTGCAGACTTCACCCGGTCTTTGCTGTGCACAGTAACCCCACCGAGCTGATGCCCGTTATACACTTCCCTGCCATCCTTTAAGTGAGTAATCGGATAAGTGATTGCAAAATTAGTTCGATTAGAAGAACGAGCAGCCTTTAATTCCTCCAGTACATGCACTATGTCGTCCACTATGCATGTCTTGTCATTGTTCAGGATACATATATGGGCAAACGTGTAATTGAAACCAGGTCTTTGAACTTGGATCCTGGTCACAGCAGAGTGCAACTACAAGGGAAAAAGAAATCACACACGTTATTCATAAGTTCATCTCGCACAGTAGCAGCCAGAGTAACAGGGGCTCCTCACCTCCGTCCCTTTCCGATTCGATCTAAGCAACGACAACAAAAGTTCTGGTGACTGCAGCATTAATAGCACACTCATTGCCAAAAAAAAAAAAAAAGGAAACAAGCATTAAAATAGCAGTATTATCCCCCTACATCCTTTGCTGATAACCCAGATGTGTTGTGACCTGCAACTGTGCCATGTGCATCTGCCGTTTGGCCTCTTTATGTAAGCAAACTCAAAATACCTGGACCTCTGCTTTCAAGTCATCTGGGTGAACATAAAAGCAAGAGCCACAGGCCGCCTGTGTCCAGGGACATGTGCATGTTTGGGATTGCAAAATTACTCTCTCAACAGATAAACTTCAGGTACAGAAGGCAAGGTGACCAGAGGCGCCAGCCGCCCCAGATGTGCCGGCAGCCTGGCAGCTGGCAGGGGACTTGCACTTGCTCCCAGTAAAGGGCAGGCCACAGCTGCATGTCCTGACTGTAGAGATTGTTGGGATAGCAGGAATAAGATAGCTGGCATGAACTAATTTGCCCTTTTTTCCTCTCCATCCCTTTCTCATCAAATCTTCAGCAAGTCTGAGAAAAGGAAGCAATGGCAGAGACTGACACATTTGCTCTTTCTCTGAGAAGTTCTGTTAATTAGGGATGGCTCCCTAACTTTAGGGCCTACAGGTTATTACCAGCTATTGTTTGGTTTAGTAGCTCTTAGTACAGCTTCCCTAGTAAGTTGCTTTGCATCCTGCTGAAATTTGCTGTGCCTAAGCTCTGACTCAAAGTGCATTCAGTTATTTGTGAGCATCAGAAGGGCAGGAAAATTACCCTCTCTTCGTGAAAAAATATAGAAAACTTGCAACCTTTTCTGAATCTGTTTTAGTCATCACATAAAAAGTAAGAAATCCAAAAAGATGGTAGGGGAATAGCCCCAATAGGCTGGGGTTGCAGTATTTTTAAAAAGTAGAGTATGAAGATTGCTAACACTGGGGGGCTTAGCAAAATGCAGGCTGGGTTTTTTTACATATTTTACTTGCAAAATATTTAATTGCAAAATACCTGGCTCATCGTCATGTAACTCCTCCTGCACCACTGTAGCTGTGCAGACAGTACCACAACCTTCTGTAAGAATGCTGCTGAAGCCGAGGCTAAGTTACCCACCATCAGAAGCCTGAGCAGATTTTCCCTGTGGCTGTGATGTCTTTTCTTCAATCCTGGGTAGCCACAAAGTTCATGAAGGGGTTCCCTCTGCTCTTTTCTAGCTGGCATGGGGGGTACCCGACATCCCAAATACCGAGGGAGCCCTACAGGCTACTGTGTATGTGCTCTGTACACAGCTTGGTGTGATACGTGGTTCTCTTGAGATGCCAGCAGGGATGACGCAGAGGGGCGCATTCCCTGTGTGCTGCCTGGTCCCCATGGTCCCGTTGGATGTGGCAGTCTGCACAGCTTGGTGGGGTGGGCGGCCACGTCTGCTGCCAGGGGAGTGGGGGGGAAATCACTGGCTCTGGTATGAGGAGCTGCGCAGATTTATCCTTTGGTCCTTTTTACACTGTGGGAAATGGGCCTGGGAGCACTGCAAAGGTGTGGCAACAAAAGCAGGGCTGATAGAAAAGAAGCCCTCCTTCACCTGCAAAGTGGAGAGATGACAGCTCTTCCAGGGAGATGAAGAATCAGATTAAGAATGATTCTAGTTTACTGTCCTTAAAGAGGGAATAGTTATTTTCTACCTTCAGATTTTGAACAAGACAATGAAAACCTGCTACAGGGAGATGATTCTTTTTTTGTTTGTTTGTTTTTTTCCTAAGCTCTTGCATGTGCTGTTTTCCACTGCAGTCCGAAGAGGGCAGGACATTCTTATGCCCAGTTAAGAGGCTGGGATTAGGTGATATTTAATGGATCTGGCTCCTTCCGAAGAAAAACATTTATTAAAAAAAATAGAAGATAGGGTAAAAGAGAGCAATAGAGCTTATACACTCATCTGGTGGCAATTAATAGAATGTCCAATAAACATGGCTAAAATCCTGCATCTCTTGAAGTTAAACAGTCATAGTGACTTTTGTGTGGCCTTTCAGACCTATTTGCAGAAAAAAACCCAACACATTTATAGAAAATGATGAATCTTACTGTTTTGTGATTACATTTCACATCTGCAATATATATAGTTTATATATATAATACACCTAGTTTAGAATATATATAGTTTATTAATAGTTTTTACCTACTGCACATCTGCAATAGGCATAAACTTAGTTATGCTGCCTCCATTCCTCAGGATGATATGACATAATATAAGCAAAGATTACAAAATTCTCAACTCATTTCTCTAGCAGCTCAGGGGTGCATTTTTCCACATCTGAGTAATTTTTATTTTCTACAGAAAAACAGTTCAATATTGACATTAGAAAGACAGGTTTGAGAAGTGAACTGAACAAATCTTTTCACAGTACTGGGAGAATACAACACTCGGCCATGATGAGAAGCAAAATTCTCCATTGTGGGGGGAGAACAAATAACTGTCTGCACAGACAGATTAGAGGCTTTTGCACAACCTTCTTCTAAAACAAAACAAATTAAAAGATTTGCAGGAACAAGCCAAAGAAATGAACCTATGTGGGAATTCTTCTCACCTTTAAAGGTTGTTTCTGCTAAGCTCTGCCTCGATTTACCAAATCAAAGACAGATAACTGATTTTAAATTTTTTACAATGGCAGCTACTGTATGGTTTTCATTGACAACCATTGTGAAATCAGGCATCACATAAAGAAGCGCAGCTGAGGACAGCTAGGAGGAAAAGAAGGAATTTTCGAATTTCCTGCCTGCATGAGATTAACAATACAGCTCCTTCAGAGAGGATCCATCTAGTGACACAATGCAGAAGAAACTAAACCGTCATGCAACTTTTATCAGACGTGTGTTGCTATTTATCTACCCTGCCTCACTGCTGCATTTGCTTTCTTCTACATCTGAAGCACTTTAGTATATATTTTCTTTTAATATATTTTATAAAATAACCTCATCTGTCACAGCTGCTACTTCATCTTTAGCAAAAAGCTAGAAGCTAAACGTTGTACCTAAAACACTAATTTCTTCTTGGAAATCGTCATTTCAGACTCAGGGGCTCATTCTGCAGTAGTGGTCTGGTGCTTCCTCCCAGGCTGTGCTGGGCTGGACCGGTTGCTGCATAGGGGGGATCTTGCTCATCATCCTTTCCCAGCTGTGGGGCTTCAGGGAGGAGAGGGGAGCAGGCAGCCAGCTCTGCGTCCTGGCACATCCCAGCAGCTGAGCAGCCCCCAGACCTGGCTGCAAGCTCGTGCAGTTTAGAGCAGTTATGAGATGTCCTCTGAGCTTTGCCAGTGGCCACAACATTTGGTCTCAAATGGAAGTAAATGGCAAAAGAGGAGGAAAACCTGTTATTCTCTCCATCCCAGCAAAGTATGCCGAGCAATGCCCCAGCGTGCCCAAGGATTCAGCTCTGGGGAAGCTTGATTCAGACTTTCATCCTCAAGACAAACACATTGCTTTACCTGCACTTTGCTTTTTCAAACCAGATCCTAGAAAACAAATCTCTGCTGCCTCAGTGCTGGGCAGGGGTGTGCTGCAGCATGGCTGCAGGCTGTCTCTCTCCCTTTCCTTGCCCATGGCAGCCCTCTTCCCCTCTCTGCTGCCATTCTGGGGATTCAACCACAGCCACGCACGTTTTTCCATCCACATCCCAAGCCCACAGCCATAGCCCTGGGTTGACTGGCTTGCATAGAAAACAGGAGATCCAAAAGGTTACAAGGGCATCCCCTCTAAGAGTTCAAGGAGTTGCACGGTCTGCAATTTGGCTTGCCTATGGTACACAAGCAGGTCACCCAGGACACTTCAGTGTCTTAAGAGATGGTAAAGACTGATGTGTGATGGTGACAACATCAGCAATATGCTAATACATAATGCCTATTGCACTCTTCAGTGCAGCAGCTTTTAATAGCAAGTAACCATATTCTGAATAAACCTGGCGCCCAGTACTGGGACAAATGATTGACCACCAGACTCTCATTTATCCAGCTGTTTTCTTATCCTTACCAATCCTATTAGGAGAAAGGGGGATTTAAAGGAATAACAAAAGGTGAATGAATGGCTTTTCTTGAAGGGAGACACGCACTGCTTGCTCATCGCTCACAGCTTTTCCAGCTAGCTAACAGTGCAAGGAACCAAAAAGCAGTTTACTGCTGAGATGCCAGAGGACTGCAGCATGAGCTGCACAGCATCACCTATGCTCCCTTGCCAGGGTGGACCACAGTTACTGGAAGCGCTCAGGCACGAAATAATAACTTCCACCTCTCCATTTCATTGTCGCTTAAACTGTAATCATCACTTGCATTTCCCCTCTCCCTTCTGAAAATGGTGTTGGATCTGTGTCCCATGCCACACCAGAGACTTCTAGAATAGCATTTTCTCTTTAGCCAGTTGCATTTGGTAACAGCCTGGCCTTGGTTTACTCTAAGTCCTGTGCTTACTCAGTTATTTATTTTAGACAGAGAGGAAAGATGGCTCCAACTGGGAGACAAATCTCTTTCTGCAAATACCTCCAGTGAGGGCTGTACTGGTCTCACCTCTCCACACCAAGCCACGGTTCAGCCTGTGGCACAGCAGAGACGAGAGATGGTGAAATTGTACTGCCCCAACTGGCTGGGTTTGCCCATGGGTCCAGAAGGGGATGCCAGGAGGCAAAATATAAAATCCCTTCACTTATCCTGGCCTACACCATTTGCTCCAAGGCCTCAGAGAGCTGTGGCTGCAAAGATTTCTTCAAGCTGTTTTTGGCTGCTGGTCCTCCTGTCTCTGCCATCAGCACAGGAAGGCAGACACTGGGATCCAGCGCCTCCCAGTAGGCTCAGTTTGGCTGCCCTGGCATGGCTAAGCCCCGCAAAAGATTCTGCCAGACACCTCGTCCCCGTACAGAGCTTGGCACACCCATCAACACTAGCAGCAAAGCTGAACCTGAGGGCAAAGGAGTTATACTTAGAGATGTGTATTCAGGACAGAGAGGAAAGCTTGATTTTATTCTTACCTCCATGCAAAAGATGCAGGGAGCATCAAGAAGGGACGAGGAAAACCTCTAAGCCCCTTCGTTTTCTTGAGAAGTCCTTTCTTTAAATCAAAAGTGAGGAGTTATTACCAGAATTTTGTCAATTTAATCAGGTAACAAAAAAGGTCTGCAGCCTCCCTGCGAAACAAACAGATCCCATCCCAGCAGGGAAGGGTTAGAAAATGCTGATTCATTTGCAAAATGGTCCAATCCCAGAAATCTTTTAAGCCCACATTATATAATCTGCTGCCTGGATCAAAGCTATGGGCAATGGCGACGAGACGTGAGGCCACAGTGACGGCTACCGCTGTCCCACGTGGGTCTCACCTCGCTGGTGGTACAGCTTTGCTCCCAGGGAAACTCTGCCATGAGAGTGACAGCAACATGCAACAGGACACTTCAGTCTCACTGAGGTACGAGTCCTAGTTCATGGAGAGACACCCTGACCACCCGTGGGAGCTGCATCAGCGTCACAGCCACCACTTTTAATACTAAGGATGTGTACAACTGCCTTCTGCTTATTACATATACTGCAAAAATGTGCTTGGTTTTGCTGCTCAGCAGTGACGTGTGGTGCTTTATAGGGAACATCACTCATCGTAAGGACTCGACTATGCTTTGTTGCTCAACACGGAGCCGATGAATGGCCAACTAGACAAAGCTAGCCAGATACACGGATGTCCGCTTGAACCTTGAATGATCTGGCACAAAGACACATTTTACTCACAGGACTAAGATCTTTGCAATGCCGTATTACTCTTCTTTTGGTTGATGTTGCTATTATTTGACCCTATTTAGTCTCTCAGCCTACATCTGATGGTTCAAATTAAAAACAAGTTTCACTCTAGTCAGCGCTTCCAACTCTTAATTTTTTTTTACTGTCATTTTCACCAAGTCTGGTTTATCTCTGAGCCCTGGAGCTTGAAGTATTGTGACTTTTTTTTTAAAAAAAAGACTCAGCTTTCACTAAAAAAAAGAGAAATGTCTGATCTCATGCTTATGCTTGAAAGCCTGAGAAGGCTCAAAAATAAAGTAAAGAATGAACTAATGATCTGTTACTGCTTAAAATCTCATCGCTGTTTCGGGCTCAAGACTGAAAAACTAAAAAGCAGGATGGAGACAATGATTTTACATATAGGCTTCATTTTCACGTGAAGCTGGTTTACTCTTTTCATCATTTTCACAGGTAACTTGTGTCAAGGAAAATGAAGAGGAGAAAAAGCCTTCAATGGATTGCTATAAATTTCTCGACTTTTCTCTATGATCTTGGTAATCTCCAGCATTTCCTATCTTTGCAGAGTGCTTTTTTATTCACTTCATGAGACAGCCTCAGTCAAAATGTAAAAGGGGTATGAAAGGGAAAAGATTTGCACAGCTCCCACCTCAAATCACGAAAGAAAACACTGTGGGCTCTGCAGACATGGGCCGAATTAGACTATGAAGATGAATTAGACTGTGTGCCCTGCTGTCAGTCTGAGTCTGAACCTCTCCAGGGGAGAGATTCCAAGGGGGCTGGTGAGGAGCAGCCTCCTGACCAAGCTGGCCTGGCTCAGGAATGGAGAGCGTACGCACATCCGATTTCAGAAGCCAACAGATCCTAATGGCTCTGCATAAACATTACAAGTTGCAGCTGGAGAGAGTGCAGTAAGGGTCGTAATGGGTAGCTGGGTTCTTTTTCTAGCAATCCGACAAGTAGGTTTCCTGAAGAGACAGTAAGATACTAATTATGCAAGCCATGTAATTCTGTAACAAATTTTTTCAGCTGTCAAAATTGGCCAACTATATTTTCTCCAAACAATTTTCATGTGAATAAAATCTAAAAATTGTTCAAATTACAAGTCATCAAATGGTGGGACAACTACAAGTGCTCAAAGTGGCAGATGTGTGTGCATTTACATTTCCATCTGCCCTCTTGATAGATACAGAAAGTTGCTAGATACGATTTTTCCTTTCTAATCTGAAGTGGAAAAGCTTTTCTAATCAATACCATCTTAATTCTGACAATTGCCCTCATAATTCTGCCTGAATTTGTCCCACTGAGAGAAGCCCACTCTGGCTTTCCAGCCGACTGCTGTCAGAGGACGGGATGCCTGGGAAGCATAAACCACTCTGTGCAGCCTGGCACACAGCTCTGAGATTGATTTTTCATGATGGGGGAGAAAAAGATGAAAATTTCACTCCTGCAGCTGATCTTGCAGCAGCTCCACCACCAGTGACCTTCTCCATGCTCCCCAGACCTCTCCATAAACATCCCTCCATCCTTTACACTGTTTCTCAGGGGGCTGGAGACATGGTGCAGGCTCTTGCCATGGGCTTCTCCAGCAGAAGTGTGAGAAATGGTCCTTTCCTTGCTGCAGGTAAACCTCAATAACTACAAGTTCACAGCATTAATTAACTGTCTGGCTCCTCCTCTCTTCCAAAAGGAGGTGGTGGTGGTGGTGTCTCCTGCTGTAAACCCCAACTTAAAGGCAGGGCCCATTAACAGCTGTTGGGAAGCCCAAATGTAGTTGCTGAGGAGCCCTGGCAGCTCTCCTCAAGCCCTGTGGCACTGCCTGAAGTGTCAGTGGCCTGTCCTCCGTGGCTGTGACGTGTGGAAGGCCTCTGACACCTGCCCTGCCCGCCTGCTGTGCTCTCCGAGGGTGACCCGCAGGGGTGGTGTCCTGTCACACACGTCCAGCCATCTATCAAGAAAATCTGTCCTCCGTGTGCTTCGTTAGACTGGAGGCAAGGTCTGACCTTCCAAGGGCAGGAGAGAGGATGCAATGTGGGGTGCTGGGTGTCCCCAGCACGGGCAAAGCGGCTGGCAGCAGCTCAGGGCGCAAGGTCTCAAGTCAGCATCGCTCCACGGTGGGTGGTGGGAAGGAGACTGGTGGGGTCTCATCCCAGCCAGCTGCTGGAGCTGGATGTGGTTGTCCTCCCAGGCACGGGCAACTTCAGGACTTCTGCTCC
>VZRU01006956.1:70054-120469 GCA_013398155.1 Pedionomus torquatus | reverse complement strand
GGGCGGGCCGCGTCCTGGGGTGCCCGACGGCGAGCCCCTCGCTCCCGCCCCGCAGCCTTCCGCGGGGGGCGCGGCGCGGCACAGCCCGCCGGCTCAGCGCCGCCCGAGTGGGCATGTGCGAGAGGCGCCGCACATGCCCATTAAGGAAGCTGGGCGCCGGCCGTGAGGCTGCCCGTCCCCGTCTCGCTCGCCCCGGTCCCCCGGTGTCGACCCCGGAGCCGCCCCGGGCTGTCTCGGCAGCGCCCGCCCTGGGGAGACCCGGAGACCCGGCCGGCTCCGCCGCTGCTGCCCATGCCGTGCGGTGCCTCGCCGGGGAGCGGCGCCCCCCTGACCAAAAGCCGCTGCCCAGCTGTGTGCGGGTACACCCCGCCCCCCCCGGGGTGCCATCGTGGGGAAGGAGGGTGGGGGAGGTAACCCCGTTTTGAGACACAAGTTGCAGTTAACAGAAACGAGGAGAAGCGTTCGTATTGCTCGTGGCAGTTCTGGCTGTTGGGACATTGGGGCGCACCGATTCCCACCGTGGTCGATTGGCTCTGGCTGGGGTTCCTCGAACCAGGGGTGCCAGTGTCCCGAGCCCAGCTAGGGCCTGGGCTGCTGGTTTTACAAATCGGCAGAAAGGCAGTTTGTGTTTGACAGCTGTTGAACTTGTTGCTGCACGGAATGGCAGCAGCTCCCTGATTTGGTTATCGATAGACTTGACAGTCATCCTTCCTTTTACATTACAGTAGTGTCTGACCTAAGCTAATGTTTTGTCATGGACGCTTCATGCACAAAACCTCCTTGACATCATTCCATCTCCTCACTCGCGGCTAGGTCGCACAGCTTGAATGCTAAACTCTTTCCATGTTTCACCGCTTCTCGGGTGGCGAGCGAGTGAATGGCTTGGTTGAGCAGTACCGAGTTATGGCCAGTAAGGTCCCCGTGTCCCCTGCTTCTTCTGGGCTTTCTGCCCAAGCCAGGGAATTGCTCTAGGCAGTACCCTGCCTGCGGGGCTGCATCTAGTGTCCCCAATCCAGAGGTGCTGGAGTTTGTAATCTGATCGTGCTCCTGCTCTGTTCCACTCCCATGCAGGTGGGCCCCTAATGCTTGTACTGGTCCTACATCAGTTTAAGAAAAAAAAAAAAAAAAAAGGCAAAAAAAAAAAGGCAAGCATATAATTTGAAGAAAACCTCAAAGATGGAAATAGAAGCAGAAGCGCAGAGATGGGAGAGGATCGGTCCCAAGTTTGCATGAAGTTTAGTATCAGGTCAGGTCGCAGAGCTCCAGTCTCTTGTCTCCAGACCAGCACTCTCTCCTCGCTGCCCATTTCTAGCTGTACACAGGTCACTACATGGGCTCAGCCACAGTACTGTATATGACAGTGAAACATCGGGATGTGTCTAGTGCTTCATGTCATTAGCAACAAGCAAAGAACTTTTGTCATTGCTGCTGACAGCATCATCTGTGTTGATGTTTTTTGTGGGGTTTTTTTTGGTCTCCACTAGATATATTTTATCATGCTTAAAAATGAAGGGGATTATTATTTCCGTAACCGTCCAGTGGCTGATTCGCAGCTCTCCACGGTACCTCAGGAAAATTAGTTTGAGGAGGTGACATCCAGGTGTCTAGGAAACCTAATTTCAGGAGTTGACATCCTCAGCACATTAACACTGGATAACCTATAGGTGACCCCAGGAAGAATATATCCATTCTGTGGGGGCAGAGTGGGAAACATGTATCAGCAGTTCTGCTTGGATGTTCATCTGTCTTCCCAGACTAGTGTTTGTTTTGTTGCTTGTTGGAACCAGCATCAGTTACCCGTGGTGGAAGAGATGTCTTTCCAAAGGTAGTCATGGGTTTGCACCCCAAAAAATTCTGCCTCCCCTTGGCCCTGGGTTTTGCCCTGCCATTGACTGTGGGGTTGCCTGTAGGGCAGGGACACAGCAGGGTGGGATGTGAGGCAGCTTGCTGCTGGAGACACAGCTCAGCTGCGTCTGCTCTAACTGCACTAAGTGAGAACATTAACATCGCTGCAAGCATCGTGTGGACATTACCAAACCAGAAGGGAAACTTTCTGTGTACTCCTGACTCTGCAGATAGTGAAATCACCTTGTTAGTGACCATCGCTGCTCTGGCACTTCAAAGCTACCATCAAAATATGTTCTGTGATAATACGGTTGTCAGGAGTGGAGCAGCTGGGGACCTCCCACAGCAGTCTGCAAGGAACAAAGCGTGGTTGAGGTCTCACCTCTGCTATAGGGGAAAGCTCCGGTAACTGGAGCTCTTGTTGGTAACACACAGCGGGCAGTGCGCATTAACCGGCTGAGCATTAACCTGCTCTGCCCATCTTTTGGAGGAAATGGAAGGGTAGGATTTCTATCACATATACGTGCTACTCTGCTCCAGCTCTGAACGGCGCTTTACAAAATAGATAATGATGTCTCATTGCTCTAGAGAGTTTCCAAACTAAATTAAGAAGAGAACGATGGGAAGAGATGATCATACAATGAGGTGCAGATGCTGGGAAGAGCGATAATGAGGGGGAGGACAATATGATTATGTCCTTTCAAAGCAAACGCCTCAGGGCAGCTACTTTTGGGGACAGAGTGTAAAAGGGAGATGGGGAAGACGTGACTCATATAGACAGCATCTGCACAGGGTTCAAGTCTGCTCTCAAGAGCAGACCTGTCCACTGTGAAACATTTGCTAACTTTCCAACCTGTGCAAAATGACTGCCTTAACCCAGGCTCAGGAGCTCTCGAGGCCAAACAGGTCTGGTGGCTTAGCATGTGGTGGGCATGGCTGTCATTCCCAGGGTCTGCAAGGCCTGCATGGGTCAAGTGCCCCACAGCCCAGGCCACAGGGCTTTAACCTTTTTGTGAGCATAAGCTGTTAGGTTGGGTTCATTACACAAGCAGGATGCTATGAAGATCCAGAAATGAGCATCTCTCTGTGCATCTGCTCAAATCTTGTTATGATAGCAAATTTAAAAACTAATGCGAGAGAAAGAAGTGGATAAGGTTTTATTTAAAATAACCTCTTCCACTTGCTTTCCAAAAAGGGGTCCAGGGAAAGAAAAAGCTGAGAAAAGTGTTGGAGGAGGGGATTCCTGATGAGTAACTTCAGATGAGTGAAGAGGGCCTAAGGGAAAGGAAAGGTGGCAGGAGCAGCTGGGATGGCTGTGGGAGGTATGCCGAGAATTAGGATTTTGTGTTGTTTTGTTAGGCATGAGGAACCAGAGAAGATATTTTAGGAGTGCGTGCAGGGGATTTAGTGCTGCGAATGGGGAATGATTTTTGCAACAGAGGACTGAGCAATGTGTGATGCAGGTTCCAGCTGGAGCTTGGAAAGAATGAGGTTACCCACAGTGAGGAGATGGGTAACAAAGCCCTTTGTTGTTTTTTTTTTTTTTAAAGGGAACTAAAGATAAAATTTTCAAGGAGATTTTAATAATTATGGCTAGATTATTAAGGAATGCAAAACCTTTTTCTCTGAAGTTCTCTGCTCGTTTATACCTGCTGCAAGTCTAGCTGGTGGCATGTAAAGACATTGTGTTTTGTGCCAAGGGATCAAAACGTCATGTTGCCAGCCCAGGAAGGCTGGAGAGAACAGCAGCTCTCATTGCATCACCCAGCTGAGCTCTGCTCTGTATTTCTTGGCTGTAGGTCTGGGACCTGGGCCAGTGCCAATGAAATTGGTGAGGGCACAGACAAGGTTAACGATAAAGTTAATCTCCCATCGCTGATTTTTTTGTCCATTTGCTGTTAACAGAACAGTGGAGCAGGAGACTTCCTCCAGATTTCCAGCTTGGGTCCCATCAGCGTAGGAAGATTATCCAAAAGCATCTCTCTTCACTGATACATGCAGCACTTCTCCCATAAGGATACCAAGGTGCTTACACTGGGAAGGGCCTTCTAGAAACAATCATGGGAAAGTCTAAGCTGGTCTTAGTGCAGTTAATAGTTTGTATTTAATAGGTTAAACTGTTTGCTTTTCTCTTTTTTGTCTCCTCAGTCCCACCTTCTCTTGGCTAGCACCAAAGCGTGGGGCATCATGGCCACAAATGGCATGACTGGAGTTTGAGAACCCTACAACTAAGGGGATTTTTTTTTAACTCTGCAGCCAGAGAAAGCAAAAATGAAATAGAGGATCAAAACAGAATTTTTAGCATGTGCGATCTCTCTCAGAATAAGTCCTTTGGGGCGTGGAGGATGGGGCTATCTGAACAATGGCTGCCTTTTCACCCCAACGTACAAGCCATGATGCAGTAGCCTGCCAAAGGATGGATACAGCTTTTGCAATCGGCATCCGCAGATTTTCTTGCCAGAATTCAAGATGGCTGATTTCTTACATCCTGAAACAGGCTACTGCCAAAATCAATTGTGTTGAAATTTTCCTTCAGCGTGTGCAAGGCCCTAGTGCTCACCAAACGGAATGGAAGAGACAGGTAAAGATGAGGAGAAGCTGTGGCTGTGCACGCACTTTGGCGTTGTGCTCCCCAGTGCCCTGACGCTCTGCCACCCGTGACAGGACATACACCGTCTAATTGGACTTGCTAATACACATCTTGGGAGAAGTCACAGGAACTGAAATACCTTTTTGCATCAGCTACGAGGAAAGAAATCCTCCCTCCTGCTCCTCTGCGACCACATCTCCTTTTTGCAGCCCGTCCTGTAAAATGCAGACACGTAAATGCTCCTTTTGCTGGCCTGTTCCTCCTAGTGGATACAGGGATATATAAAAAGAATGTAAATCACCCAGAAGTATTTTGACAGCTGGCACCCGATTCTTTCCTGAGTGCCCTGATGGTCACTCTTCAGCAGCTCTTTGCTGATTCATGAGGACTGCTAAGAGAAAGCGTGTGTGACTTATCTTTTATAGAGTGTAATAAAAAGAGGGAAGTGCCCTGTGTGCCTGGAACTGCAGTTCTGTGGCCTGTCTCTGAGATGCTCCATTAGCCTGCTGCTGGCAGTGATGACAAAAATCGGAGATCCCCGATTGTCCCATTAACATGAACAGATTGAAAAAACAAACCGGAATGTAACAGGGAGCCTGTGGTTTTTGCTCCGCTTGTATGAAAACTCAGCAGAGGGGAAGGATGGTTCTGTTCCCTTGCATATTGGCATAGGCTGCACAAAAACACAACTCGGCTTTTATTAGGTTTCTCCAATATTATGCTAGATCTAGATTTACTTCTTAAGCTGAAGCCTTTGAACCATCACTCTCTGGCTCTATTTTTGGTTAAGCTGTCTGATACTTATGATTGCCCAGACTATTAATCACAGCCCCTCACCTGTGTATTTTAAAACAGTGACTGCTGACGCTTCTGTCAGCCTTGGAAGGGTCTTTCCTTTGCCATAAACAATAATGGCCTGAAAAAAAAAGTCCTTCCTTGCAGAAGGGTGGATTAAGATCTTACTGTGAAATGCAGTCTAAATGATCCTGATGCACTGGAATGTTACAGCTAATATAAGCAGACGAGTCAATTTACAGCTTTCATACTACATTTTAAGAAACAAAACAAGCAGACAAGACAGCACAATGTATCTGCCTGGTGTCCCAGTCTGGTTGATGTTAATTGAACGCAGTTGTATCAAATAAGTGGATGATGCAGCTTTCTAAAAAAATATGAAACATATGAATATTGTCAAGATCTTTAATTTGTCCAAAGAAGCAGAGGGCAGACTTAAACAATATGTTCTTTGGGAACAAAGTTTATGAACCAGTGAAGAAGCATAGTTGTGGATGTGCTAGCCTGTGTACACAACACAAAGTTTGTATTAGAATAAACCTAATGATACCAGAAAATCCATTATGTTATTCAGGATTCAAGGGAGCAAAAGAAAAAGGAGGTATCATTTGTGGATAAATTATTTTAGAAAAACAGGCGTTTATAATTTAAATATCACAGTCAAGTTTACGGCTTTTTTCCTTTAAGAGACAAACAAGTTTAGTATAAAGCAAAACATTATCTGGGAGTTTAGTAAATATGTCTGGAGACACTGGGATTTTGGCAGAGTGTAACTACTAGAATAGTGTTTTTTTCCTGTTTATGTATCTTCATACAAAACTGGGTAAAACAAGTAACTTGCAAGTGAAAGCAAAAGAAAACACATGGAGCTATTGAAATAGGTTAGCATCCGATTCCAGATTTAGGAACAAATACATACACATGCACACACATATACACATATATCTGTATGTACACATATATGTATGCCATATATATATATGGCACACGTATATGCTTTTATATATATTTACAGAGACAGGCTTCAATGAAAGAAAGGGACACTTGAGTTAGACACTAGCAGAATTTTCTGACAGTAACTTCTTTCTGATATTAATGTGGAGCACTAGTCACCTGGGAAAGATGTAGGCTTTCCAGGATTGAAGGATTTTAAAAGCAAACTGGATAAAAGTGTAAGGTGTGACACAAGTATTGCTAATCCCTCCTTGGGGTAGAAAAATGGACTAGGTGTCCCAGAGGTCCCTGTCAGCCAGCACCATTTCCTGTGACTCTGGGATATAGCCAAAGGATAGGTTAGATGTTACACATACACATCTGATGAAGTATAACAAAAATAGCCTATGGTTTGCAGATGCAGAGATGCTTATTACTGAGCACAGAAGACAGCTTCTCCCTAGCCCACTTACAAGAAGAGAAAACAAAGGTTTGGTGACAGTCCCTGTCAGAACAGCCAAGCTGTCCAGACAGGGCTGATCAGCCTATTTCTCCCCCACCTTACTGCTTCACATTCTGACTTATGCCCCCTTTAAAGCCTTTGGCTAGGCTATGTGTCTCTAAAGCTGTTAGTAAAGACAATTATATAAATATAAATTACAGATGTACAGCTTTGGGACAGCATGCTCTGACTCAGAATTGTCTTCATACTGCTCTGTCACGTTCTTCCACCTGCATCTAGATTGCATATTGAGTCATATTGACAGAGTAGTTGGCTATAAAGTAAGAGACCTTCAGTAAAGGACATTTAAAAAACATATCTTAATTTTTCTACAGTCTTTCAGAATGTGTGTATGAACTGGTATCAGATTGACTAGATTTTAGACAATATCACAGAGGTTTTTCATCATTTACAGGATACAGCAAAGATGATGGACCAAAGACTGAAAGCTGCAGGAATCAGGTTCTACCACTGCTGTGTGATCACAGCCGATGTGAATACCCCTTTGCCTCAGTTTCCCATCTTTAAAACTGGTATGAGAATGACTGTCTGCCTGCCACAGGGAGTGGAATGAGCATAATCAGCAATTTAACAGCACTTAAGAAATACAGTACAAAATACTGATGTAGAGTTCTAGGGTATTAAGGCCAGAGAACCCCTATTTGTAAGATCATTCTTAGCGTTATGCTTTGTTATACTTATCAATTGTTATTAAATGTCAAAATGAGCAAAGCAATAAAAGAAAAAGTAAAGGGGAAGTGAGTTTTACTTGCTTTTCAACCAGCCCATTTCCAGCTTCTCACAAAGATATGGATCCCGTATAGCTGTTGCCACAGTCCTGCCCCAGTGCTTTCCACGTGCACCGGGCAATGGCACCAGGTATGTGCTTGACAAGAGTTTGAGTGTACCTCCATGCTGTTTCTCCTTGAGCTGCTGCTGTTCTTTCTCTCAGGTACAAACATGTCTTTCTCCTGCACTGCTATAAGTACTCATGAGTAAAGTCAGGGTCTGGTGCCAATCAGGAGAAAATAGTAGAAGAGGACCAATTAGGACCTTTAAGTAGAAAAGCAAACAAACCAACCAAACTAGCCACATTATTTTAAAGCAGGGAATTGGCAATTCATAAATCCCTTGTTACATGTGATCACTAAAAACATACCACAGCCATATTTGAATAGCCCTTAAAAATATCCTGTTACCTGCTTGACCCATGCTATCCTGTAAAGAATATGCAGGACAGTAGCTGAAGATTTCTTGGAGGATTGTGTTTAGGGTAAGACAACAGGCTGCCTGGTTTTATTTTTAAGCACTAAAAATCTTCTGTAACAAAGCATGGAATGTACAGTTCTGAAAGAAACCCACTGCAGTAAGTCACAGGTGTACATTTTATGAGCAGGTGAAATGCATACAGCATTTAATAGAGAGCACTTATTCTTAACGTGTGCATTTTTAGTTCAGAAGCATAAGATATTTAAGAAGGTGTGCATTCAGAGTAAGAAAACATCAGATTCCATTTTCTCTTACATGCTCTTCATAGGAGTGGCTTGATTTTCCAATTGTTCCTGATGTTCCTGAGATAAAAGCAGAAGCAGGGAATTACCCTACCATACAATGTACATTTGATCTTCACTGGGTTTTTGGGTTTGCTTTCTGTGAAAGCTGTGTTCCAAACAGCGCTTTCCGCTTATGAATGTAGAATTATATTATTACTGTAAATTTTACATGTTATTTTACATTTTAATTGAGGAGCTGGTGTTCTACCTGGGTAAGTGCCCATCAGCATTAGGTGACACAATTAAAGCAGAGTGTCAAAACCTAATTCTCTAAGGCAAATGTTTAAAATTGCATATGTGCCTATTTTTGGATCAAAACTCCTTATCAAGCCGTACACTGGCTTTCCTAGCAAATATGAACGTGCAGACCATGGCAGTATGAATCATCAGCTTGCCTCTGATCAGAATTCAGCATATATTCTGGTTTGTGTATAATACTAATTGAGTTTGGCTTTGCACCTGAAAGCACACACTTTATTTTGACTACACAGGAATATCATATGAGGAAAGGCTTTTTTATATTCTAATGAAATTTACTGTACATTTGAGGAAATCTTCAGGAGTATATTTTTTTCCTCAAGGCTGCTGCAAGCTTACATTTTGGTTCATGGGAGATGAATGTTATTCCTAACACTAAAAACAGTATTTCATTATTCTGTAATATTTATGTCACAGTAGTAGTTAGAGCCTCCTCGTGCTGTTCCTGTAAAATTCTTCCCAAATTCACTAAATCATAATAATCTCAAAAGTCATTATTTGCACATGCTTAGCAGATGGTTCCTAAGAGATGGCTGCTTAAACCACGCTGTCTTTAGCATGCTCAGTTTGGGGCTTTGCAATTGCTTTTTTTGGAAGCCAGGGGCTGCTCTGGTGCCTGGCAATTCTGCTAAATTCAGGGAGATTGTTTTCCTGTATTTTTTTAAAACACATCTTCCTCTGATATCATGGAAGGTGAAGTAGTCTGACTGGAATGGAGAGGAACAGGAACAGAGGTTCATGGAAACACAGAAATCTTAGGAAGCTGATGGGGAATAATGATGCAATGGGAAACCGGGACCAGCAATGGGATGTACCAGTAAAGAAGTGAATCTTTGGCTTTGGGAACACATTCCTTATAGAAGTGGAAAATGAACAGGGAGTTGTGTCTTTAGCCACCACCATACATCCCTCTCTTTGAGTCTGGCTCTCTCCTGGGTCTCTCCTGTTGCCAGAGAAGAGTAGCGCCAATCACAGTAAAGGGAATGTTTCAGCCTCCCTTGGAAAGTTTTCCTCTTGGCTTGTGAGGTCAAAGCCTGTATATTAAGCATTTAGATCTGCCAGTGGGTCCTCTGAGACAATACTGCATGCAGGAATTCATGTGTGGAGAGGGGAAGCCATTAGCTTTAAAATCACCCCCGCCCCCCCATCCTCCCCAGCCTTTGGTCTAGAATTTACACACAGATATATATTTAAAGAGCACTCAGGTTGCAGAGTCAAGCACTGAAATGTTCAGAAATACCTAATTTGGGATGCCAATATGACCTTAGTTTGGCCTCAGTGTGCACACCACACATTTTACTTACATGGGAACACACATTAGCTTTTTTTTTATTTTATTTTATTTTTTAGGATTAAGCCCTTCCTTTTTAGGTGTTCAGGATCAATTTGGGAAGGAGTTAGGGTTGCATATGGAATGAGTCTTTTCCCCAGAGGCCACACCCTGTGTCATTTGCTGTAGGTGCTGGAAGGAAACTATGACTGGAAAGAAGAGGAAAGAGGGAAAGAAAAGGAGATTCATGAGTTACGTGGCTGCATACCCTTTTGCAAATCAGATTTTGTCCTTGCTTCTCACTGCTATGTCTGACTGCCTGGGGTCTTCGGTACTCAGAAGCTGGGAACCATGGTTTTGTTTGGGTAATGGGAGGAAAGGGCTTGAGTGGGGAAGAGCTGCGGTAAGGTGGATGAACTCAGCCTTAGCTTCTGCAATTTGTTATCTGTCTCCTTGTCAGGGCCAGGAGATCCTCTGAGTGAATGAGAAAATCAAGCCACGCTAATCCCTGGGTTGTTGATCTGTAGCCAGAGGTCCAGGTGGCTTGGAACGGCCCGGACAGAGGTGAAGCTGGCCGCAACCTCAAGGGAGGAAGAAAGGGAGCGGGAGATGAGGAATGGCCAGACAGTCAAGCTCACAGATATGACCAAAAAAAAAGGCAACAAAAAAGGGAAATCTTCATTAAGGTAGAGTCCAGTGTCCAGAGAGATCGCTGAGCTCTGCTGCATCTGGGTAAAGCTTCATGATTTCTTCTCGTGTGCCATTGCTGAGGCTCCGCTCCCTTCAGCGCTCAGGCGAGGTGCTGCCCGGCGCCCCGCCCGTCCATCGGGCTGTAACCGCAGAGCATCACCTGCGAACATGGATGAGCTCTTCTGAAGAGCCAGGTGCCTTCCCTTGACGCCGCCCGCGGAGGTGTGGATTCCCCTTGCCCCCCAGCTCACGGGGAGAGCCTACGAAGAAGCCCGTCGGCTCCCGCCGCCTCGCCCCGTACCCGCCTGCCCGGGGCATCGAGCAGCCCCGCGCCTTTCCCTGCGATGGGGGTGGGGGTGAGGGGGGGGATAAAAGGACAACCTCCCCCCAAACAGGGGGTAACGGGGAGGANGGCGGTGTTGCTGCGCAGCGCTCCCGTCCCCTCCGCCGGGCCGGGCCGGGTCGGGGCCGCCCGTTGTCCGGGAGGGTGGCGGTGTTTTCTGGAGCGGGGCCCTTGCCTGGTGAATAGCACGGCGGAAAAGTTCAGCTCCTAGAGCTCTCACGGTGCCCGTACGTGCGGGTGTGTGCGGGCGGTGTCTCCTGCCCGGCCCCGCGGTTGCCGCTCGGCGTCGACGGGCGTGGAAGTTCTTCCCCATGCAGAAAGCCCAGATCCTTCCCTGCCTTCTAAGACCGGCGGGGGACCGAGCCTGGCCCCGGCGGTGGGCTAAGGCGCCAGCCCCGGTGTAGAAGTTTTGGTGTCCTTTTGGGGAAAAGGGGTCAAAATCCCCGGACCAGACGCTTCAGCTCCTCAGCTGATAAAGCAGCGGGTGCTGCTGAGGTGAGGTCGCATTATGGTTTCGATTGGATATTAGGAAGAATTTCTGCCCAGAAAAGGTTATCTAATAGGAGGACAGGCTGCCCAGGGAAGTGGTGGAATCACCGCTCCTGGGAGGTATTTCAAAGATGAGTAGACATGGTGCTGAGGCACATGGTTCAGTGGTGGTTTTGGCCGTGTTAGGTTGATGGTTGGACTCTGTGATCTTAAAGGTCCTTTCCTCTCTAAACAACTCACTGATTCTATGAGTGTTACCCAGCTAGCATATCAAATATGAAGCAATACAGTATTTCTACCCAAACGAAACGACCAGTCTCTGTGTATTACTTCCTTTTCACCTCGCAGATACTGCTGCAGAGAAGAAAAGCGAATCCGGTGCCATGGAAAAGCAAGACCGAAGGTGTAAGCAGCTCGGAACAGCCCTGGTACAGCACTGAAGTATAGGAAGTCAAAGCATTTCTGAACAGCAGCAGCAGCAGACGAATGTCTCTGAGCAAGTGTCAGAGTGTCTTGGCAACAGTACAAGATGTCTGCAACTTTCCTTCACTTATGCAGAAAACACGTCATGTAGGCAGTGCAGTGGTGCGTGAACACAGCAGTGTAGGCTTGGTTTTGAAATATTTGCATCGAGAGCAAAGGCTTGTTTGGTCGGTGTAGGGAGGCTGGAAATTTTGTGACAGAGGCTATGGCATTTCTCTCTCTGGCCATTAATTGGTTGTTACAAATCTGCAGTGCAGTCATGGCTTTTTTTTTTTTCTTCTCCCCNCCCTCCTCCTTTCCTTCAAATTATTTATTCTAATAATAATATTAGTTTTACGTGGTGTAGAGCATGAACTAGTTTCTTTGGTAACCAAGTTAGTTACACACCCACACAAAGTTAGAATCTGCTGGGTGCAGACGTTTTCCCTTTTAGAAAAGATGTGGGTTTTGAAAACCCCAGTAGTAGGGCAGCAGTATATGTTCTCAGGGAGTCATTCCAAAAAAAAAGTTCCATATGCAGATTTACATCTAAGTCCTGATCTTTTGTTTATACATGCATGTGGAATTTGAAATATTTCCTATATGTTGATTTCTCTAGTGACTTCAGGATTATATACTTCTTTCTTGTCCCAGTAGTTCATCCTTTGCACTTTCCCTCTCACTCCTCTCCACTTGTAGAGAACAACTGGCTGTGGAGGGAGCATGCAGTAGGAATGCAGTGCAGGTGAATAAGCTTGCACATACATGCTGCATTGCTCCTTACTTTATTTGGTGTAAGTAAAAAATTATGCTGTTCCTTAATTTCCCCCCTGAAATTATAGAGGCAAACTGCAGTGGCTTTTGTAGATAGCTTCTTTTTAGGGATTTAAATATAAAAGTGGCCTTTGCGTTCTTGGTAGTTTTTTGAAAGCAAATTGGTACAGGCAGTATTAGAATTAATTTGTGAATATGAATTGTAACAATATGACTAATAATCTCCCTGTCATAGTGTCTTGATCACAATCAGTAGTTTAATCTGTAGCAGAACCGGAAACCTGCAGACTTTTATTGTGCTTTCTGTAGTCACACATCAAATCCCCACAAAATTAAAGCATGTACATTTTTAAACATACTTCCTTTATTCCTGCATATGAGGCAAGATGGCACTAGTACCTGAGAACTGAAAGGTAACCATTAACAGAGGCTGAGCCTGACAAGGCCATTTCATCATTCTTGTCTGAAGTGTTCAAAAGGAAACAAACAGTAAATAGGGAAGAGTGAATTAGAAGGTTTTACTTTCTTTCCTTTCCTGTTCTGAATCATCAGCCATAAAAC
Source organism: Pedionomus torquatus (assembly GCA_013398155.1). Classification (NCBI taxonomy): domain Eukaryota; kingdom Metazoa; phylum Chordata; class Aves; order Charadriiformes; family Pedionomidae; genus Pedionomus; species Pedionomus torquatus. Next base: position 107,404 of record VZRU01006956.1, on the reverse strand, counting down.
GGAAAAGTTGGCATGTTTTTAGTTAAATATGTTTTTTATGCTAATGCAATGCCTTTTAACTGCAGTTCTTTCAGAGTGGGAAAAGCCTGACACAAATACAGACAGCACCTGAGAAGCACTCTTATGCAGTACTTGTTATTTCATAACACCCCTTCCTGCGCTACAACAAAGTACATAACATGCTGTACAATCCTGCACTAGAAAGCTGGAAGAGTTGCCTTTCCTAGTTTACGGGAGCCTGATGAAGACTGAGCTGGGTGATGTGCAATAAGCACTTTTTATAGTACCACATAGTTAAAATTTAATCCAATATAAATGAAAAGTAATGAAAAAAATTAGTTGGAAGGAAAGCCTGACTTGAAGAAAACAGGCACGTATTGCTATTCTCCTCTGGGTCACTTAGGTCATCTTATGGCCACATCGCTTTCTTCAGCCTGCAGGGAAAATTTCCCTCTGGGCTTCTGCACATTCTGCTGTCTCCTCCTGGTGCCAGACACAGCCCTTTCTGCAGCATCTTTCTCAGGCGCTTCCTCTCTCTCATTGCCATAGAGACAGCGTGTGCCTATGCAAGACACCGCAGAGATGCGCTCACCCGAACCTGGGGATGGCTGGAGAAGGCAGACCATGAGCAGACCTGGAGGCTTAAGGTGTCGTGAAGAGGATTTTGTAGCCAGGTACTGATCTGCGCAGCTGTTTCCGTACAGAAGGGCAACAGGCTTCAGAAATTCTCAGCAGGTGAAATGAGCTCATGGGGGGACTGCCCAAAGGCTTAAGAAACTCATTCCCAATGCCCTGGGTTATTTGAACTATGGCCTAATGCTATTTCTGTTAAAGATGATATATAGCATTATTTCATCTTCTCAGTAATAACCAAAATGCTGCTGTAGAGCAGGAAGGTTAGGCTTGTAATACAAGAGCAAAGCAAGGACTCAAGTCAGCCGTGATTGCCTGTTCTGGCCCAGTGTTTCTGTGGGGTCCTGACTAATTTGTTGTGCTCGGTTTCCTGTCTTCAGAATATGGATGTTACTTTCTTTTCCCCATTTGCAGGGTAAGTGGGAGCCTATGCCCATCATTCCACCTAATCTCCATGCACATACAGGCTGTCCAGTCACCTCCATGTTCGCTGCAGAACAGCTCTATAGCAGCCTCTGAGGGATTCAGCAAACTTGAGGACCTTTGGTACCTTGCCATGGGCATGTAGTCTCCTGCATCCATTTTGGAGAGGCAGACTCCAGGCGAGGTGCCTCAAAACGTGGTCCATTACCAGGTATCCTAAGTCCAGCTTGCAGTAACTAATTTTGGTACTTTGGGTCTAAACTGTGGTTAGAGTAACAGGAGTGTGGGTACAAAATACATAGTGACAGCGTTCGCTGGTGTAAGCCTATGCTTAGTCCCAAATGAAGTAGCACCACCATCATAATAGGAGTGTATATGGTGAGGGGTCTGGAGAGCAAGTCTTAAGAGGAGCTGGAATTGTTCAGCCTGGAGAAAAGGAGGCTGAGAGGAGACCTTATCGCTCTCTACAACTACCTGAAAGGAGGTTGTAGTGAGGAGGGGGTTAGTCTTTTCTCTCAAGTGGCAAGTGACAGGACAAGAGGAAACAGCCTCAAGCTGCACCAAGGGAGGATGAGATCAGAGATCAGGAAGAAGTTGTACACTGAAAGGGTTATCAAGCATTGGAACAGCCTGCCCAGGGAAGTGGTAGAATTGTCATCCCTGAAGGAGTTTAAAGGATGGGTAGATGTGGTTCTTTGGACATGGCTTAATGATGTTTTTTTTTTTTTTTGTCAGCATTAGGTTGATGGTTGGATTTGATGATCTGAAAGATCCTTCCACAGTAGGCAATTCTACGATACTATGATTGTACTCTTACAATGAGCAGCAGCTGTAGGGCAGAATGTTGTTTCTGCTGAGCTGGTGTATGCCCTCTCCTGTGCCTGCAGGTGAGAGTAGTAGGAAAGAAACAGGGAGCAGAGTGAATCATGCCCCCTCTTTTCCCAACTGGCCACTGCACTAGGGAAACTGGGGCAGCATGCTGCTTCAGGGACAGACCCAGAACATGCAGCGTGTCTATGTGCAGGTGCCTGGTACAAAGACCCTTGGTCCTACTGGCCAAGCGGTGTCCCTGGGTGGTAAGACAAGGTTAACAAACATGCACTCAGGCTAATAAAGCTTGACTCTCAATGGGGCTAATTAGCTTCTATACGGCAACATGGCAAAATGACTGTCAGCTCTGCAGCTAAACCACTGGGCACAATCCCATGCAGAGCTGCTCTACTTTGCTTGTCTCCTTGGGAGAATCTTCCTCTTGTGCAGCAGTGGTAAAGCCACAAGGGCAAAGGATACAGCTGCAAGTAAGGAATCGAGGTGCAAAGGTGTTATCCATTATTACTGTGGTTTTTTTTAATGATAGCGAAAAATAGCAAAGACCATCATTTCCAGATACAGTTTTGTTTTGTCAACCCCGGTTAGCCCAATTTCTCTGCTCTTTCTTCTTTTCTCTATGTCTTCACAAAACATGTCTTAGTCCACAGCAGCCCTTAAAAATGTGTAAGAATATGTAAGCATGTGGGCTGCAGTAAACACTGCTGTTATCGTCTGTGAAGAGAAACCAGCTTGTAAGAAAACTTGGTGTTAGCACTACAAAGAAGCTCAAGAGAGCCTGTGGTCTACATGTTGAATGAGTATGCAAAATCTCAAGGGATGCATGAAAAGTTGCCCAAAAAGGAAGGTGATGGGGGAAAATTCCCCTGTTTTTATGCTCTCAGCCTTCTGTTGTGAATTAGCAACTGAAACTTGTCATTGGGTCCTCATTTACAGAAGCTCCACTGGGAGCATTTGTTACTTTTGGGTTTGTGTGTATGTGCTTACGTTTGCTTATTTACTCAGGCCACAGCTGTTTTCCTCACCTTGAATGGAAGGGATGGAGGATGTGGCTCAACTACCTGCCTCATGTGGAAATCCTTCTGGTCCTGGGTCAAGCCTGGGCTCCCTTTTATGAGGAGTCTCTGAGTGAGCAGGTTGCCAAACACCACCAGCTCTGAAAGAGAAGCGCCTAATGTTGCAAAGGCCTTATAAGAGCTTTACATTGCTTTCATCAAAACCTTGGCCTAAGCTCATAATAATGGCCTTCATGTGCTGCAAATACATTAACACACTTCTCTGAGACAGAGCCTGCTTCCATTATGCTGGTTCCTGTGGCACACAGGAATTACTGCCTACCAGAGAAGCGTTAAGTGAAATGTCGCCAGGGGATTATCACCTCCCTTCCCTGCATGTTTTTGCTAAACTGAGCAGAAGAAGAGGAGCTCCCACTGCCTTGCTAGGAAGCCTTGAGGAGGAACTCTGTTTTCTGCTTTGTTTTTAAGTCTTTTTTTTCAAGAAGGGGAGAAGAAACCTTACTTTGCTGTATGTTTTTCTGGTGTGAAGACCTGGTCTTCCGCAGCTCATTTCCCAAAACTTTGAGCTGCCTTTGTGGAAAACATGGCATGGCCCAGGAGGATTCACCTAAATTGAGGCTCCCCCACTCATTTTCCTGCATGCTCCAAACACATCTGTGATGGGGTTTTAGTGTCTGTATGTTGCTTACAATGCTAGTTTAGTGGCTTACACCTTTTGAGTTCATCTTATGCCTCATTTGGGACCTTAGTGTCTTTTTCTTACCCTGGTCACTCTCAGTTTCCCAAGATTAATGTGCTGTCCTGTGAACTCTGGTTATTATTCACTGTGATTGTTGCCTAATTGTGATTTATGCAAACCGGAGTTGCCTTAGACGAGGTGTATGTACTCCCTAGCTTGTGTACATGTTCCGTTGACGGCAAGATGAAAATTGCTTGACACGTTGGTATTTTATCATCTTAGATGGGTACATTCTGGAACGTATTTCAGTTGTGTAATGCTGTAGTAGCAGGTGATTGTAAGACATTTTCTACAGCAAATATAATGCCTGGGACAAAGATACACAGATTTAGGCAGTGATAGATTAAAAACTAATTGTGGTGCAATGGTGATGCCAGTTTAAAAGGTTAAACATTGAAAACAGCAGTTGAGGTTTTCAAGCTTCTGTCATTGCAGTCCTGTCTTGGCCAAGCTGAAGGGCTCACCTCCTCTTTATTTTGCATTTTCCCATGTTTTCTCAAGCACAGAAGGCACCTGATATATAGGAGCAAAGTCACAGCCCCTGCCTGGGGAAAGCCCTAAGCAGGGCACAGGGTGAGCAGCAGTGGCCCATGGCTGGAAAGGGGATGGTGAGCTGCTTCACCACTCATGCCTACCAAATACGGTTCCTCTTCTTGCCTGGAGAAAATGTTAGCTAGCTTTTGTGAGAGAAATAAAAATCATAAGCAGGCAAATAGCAGCGAGGGAGGAGAGAACAGGAGGTAGGGAAAGCAAGGATAACACCATTGCTCACTGTAGCATGAATGTATCTCGGGGTCCATGTAATTGCAACCTTTCCTCCTCCCTGTCTTTACCCTCCCGCCCCCTCTCCAGACAGCTTGTGTGGAAATTGGAGTGAGGCGAGGGAGATGCTTTGGGAGCAAACTGAATATAAAGAAGTGTGTGGAACAAAATTCAAGAGCTCGGGAAGAGGCATCAAGTGTAGGGACACAATCAGACAGGTGTCCTGGAGTAAACCCATAGCTGAAGGTGACTTTCAAGTGGAGCACATACAATCCTCAATCCAGACCTTTCCAGCACTGTGGCTGGGCATACTTTTCTGAGAAAAATGAAGGATATTTGAGTTGGAGGTGTTGAAAGAGCAGTGAGGGTGGGGGTTGCAGAAAAAATCTGTGTCACATAGGTGGCAAGGAGGTGATGCGCGGGACCCACATTGCTGAGGGTACAGCTGGGGCGCTTGAACTTGGAGAAAATGGCCTGCTTGCCGAGCTGCAGAACCAACACTTAGAAAACGTTGGCTTCTTGCAAGGCCTCCTATGAGAGACTTTATTTTCTGTGACTCAGCTTCCATAACTGCTAAACAGAACAACGTTGTATTTGTCATTGTCATGGGAGTCAGCACGTCAGTGCTGGAAAATTGCTGTGAGGTCTTTGGATGGACAGTACCATGAAAAGCATTTTAGTCAAGGGATCATTGTAAAAACACTTAGCCTGGTATCTTACGGTTTCTGTTTTAAAACAGATATTCTTAATGCCGTGTTCTGCAGACTGAGCTAGTGTTGCTATTAATTTAAAAGTGACTTGCAATGTCTTTTCTGGTTTTGTCATTAAAAAAAATGCCTGTTCTGTTTTGCTTACTGGCTTCTTTTAAAAAAAAGGAATAATTTGTCTTTTTTTTTTTTTTTGATTTCGTGTTTGGGAGATGTAATTTAGAACTGGATGAAAGTTGGAGGGTTTTTTTTTTTCCTAACATAGACTTTTATCCAGTCAACAAAAATCTGTTGAATTCCCAGAATTTAAAAAAATAAATTCTGATAGGAAATAATGAAATGGGCAGATAAAGTGGTTTCTGAAGTACATTTTTTCTAAAGTTTGTGGGCTATTGAAAATGTTACTGTCATTATTTTGTCCCAGTCAGAGCCAAATGTAGGTTTTGCAAGTAGTGGATGAAGGCTATTTTGCAACAGGGAAGATGAGTCTGCCTAGGGAAAACTGGCCCAAGGTGGGGCACAGACCTATAGATTACAGCAGGGAAATGTACTATTGAAATGAAATCATAGAATCATAGAAATCCAGCTGAAGTGCTTTGAAACATAAGCATTTTGTGTTAAAATAGCATATTTACATCTGAATGGCACTACCCAAAAAAAGATACTTTTCAAGATTTTTATGGTTAGTGAAAACAAAAAGCAACATCAGATATTTTCCTCCCTGCCGGTATTTTATTATGTGCGATATGTGCTATCGGCTGAAAAATCTTTCCAATATAAAGTTGCTAGTCCAATATGGATGAATCCAAAATACAGTGGCTGTAGTGACTGCCTCTTAATCCCCCACACACTTCAACACATCTGTTAGTTGCTACTGAGGCTGAACACTAGGCATGTTCTAAATTGTTAGCTATCTGATAGCAGAGAAGAATAATTTTATGAGAAGCATTTTGCTAAATTAATAACTTTGCATTTCAGTAGAATTATTTTAATATGGTACCTTACTCTTTCTATAATTTGTCCAAATTAAGTTGGATTTAATGTTGTCTGGCATGGTACAACTGTCAAGTTAGGCCTATTCAACAAGACATGAGAGTTAAGATACATATGTATGTGATAGACTATTATATATTACCATATACTATGTATACTACGATATACTCCTATTTTAAGAGAATTCTGTTAAATTTAAATTCAGATTTTAGCCACCTGATATGATACAACACACTAAAAAAATCTGAATTCTAATTCTATCTGCATGTCGTTGCTGAAAAACCAGAAGAAAAAAGCAGTATGACACCTAGAGTGCACCTGTAATGATTTCATTTGCTGCAGAGTCATCCATCAGCAAAATGATAACCAGCCAACCCTTTTGTCAACAGAGCACTATTAAATTTATCATTTAAGTTGGTGGGTAAACAAGAGAGTTAATGAACCAGCGACAAGTTGGTCATGATGGACAGGAAATATAGAGATTCTGTATTGCCTTCTCCCTTGTTCATCCTTTCATGCTGGTGCTATTTTGATTTGGCACCAATTTTACTCCTGTTTTACACTTGTCTTGCACTGCAGTAAATAATTACACAAAGATGAAGACAATTGCAAATCAGGCTTGACATATTTCACAGAGCAAATTGCAGGAACCATAGTTAGGACTCCGTAGGTGCTTGCCCTGGTTTTGCAAATCACTTGCTATGTAACCTTGGACAATTAACCTTTCTGTGTTTCTGTTTATCTAACTGTACTACCTCCCAGGGTTTTATTAGGCTTAAGTTATCAATCACTCAATACACTCTTATAAAATATTTTGAAATCTCTGCTGAAAGAGACCAGGTAAATGCAGAATAGGATTTAGAAGTATAATTCACCTATTATACTTTGTTTGTAGCTCCTTTGATTTACTAGGTTTTATGATCAGAATTTAATCCAAAGTATTTAGCAAGTACAGATGGAGAAAACCAGGAGAGGGTTATCAAGATCATGGTTATTTAAAAAGATGAAAGATTTCCAGAACTGGTTAATGCGTCTCTTTAGGCATGATATGATGCTGAGTCTTTCAAACAAGGCTAAATAAATGAATATTTGCATTAATAAGCATTTCTCAGCAAGGTATTCTCAATGTTTTCAACTTGCAAACTAACCATGAAAAAGCAGGAACATTTTAAAAAGTCAGAAAAGACAATTTCCAGGTTTTCTTCTTATCTTATAAATGAAAGTTTCAGTCACCTCAGAGAGAAGCAGAATTTGCAAGGGACTTGTCTGAGCTCATGCATTTCTGTGACTGTAAGGTTTAAGATTTTAAGTCTGCACTTGAGGAAGGCAGAAAAGCTATTTTGCTGAAAATTCCTTCTTGGACGTAGGGAATCACCCTTACAGAATCAAATTTTCTAGTGAAGGCAATTCCTTCTGGTCAGAAAGATTCCTGTCTAGACTACTCTGTAGAAGGTAATAGACTATAAACTCTTTTCGAAGTTTCATCCACTGGAGACTATCCTTTACTCTCCTTACAACAGCACAAAGTGGGAGGATTTTGCAGTGGTTGCTTCAAGGTTTACACCAGAGGAGGCGAGAGCAGCTGGAAAACTAACCCCAGACTCACAGGTGCGAAGGGAAAGTGCAGCAGAAACCAGAGACGTGACAAATGTGTGAAGCAAGGTGCAGGTGTTTTCTGCCCAGTTTTCTGTTTACTGGGAGAGCACCCCAGTTTACTGGGGATCATGGGATCACAGGATCACCCTGCTCTTTTCCTCTGGGGAAGGAAAAGCACAGAGTGATCTGCAGATGGGCTGAAGGAAGGAAAAACAGATATGCAGTCATCAGGGAAGGCATCCATAGAAGTTGAAAGAACTAGCATTTTGTAATGAAGAAAGGTCCAGATATGTATGACTTGTTCATAAAATGATGCAAGATATGATGTTAAGACTGTGTATTGTTTCATTTAGAAATCAATCCTGCGTGCTAAATAGCTGTAGTAACACCATTTATTTTGTGATTAACAGGGCATTTCTCCCTCTTCTGAAGGCACAGTGCTGAAAAAAAGAAATTCCCTTATTTTGCTTGTTGCAATGTACATTCTAGGGTTTGGAGAACTTGCTGCTCTACCCAGGGAGAATAGCTGTAAGCCCAGCTCGATGCCAGGCTCAGGCTGCTGACTTTGCTTTTCTTTAGTGAGCACTGCAGCCCTTTTGCCTCCTACTCCCATCCCGAGCTGCAAACTAATAAGTTTGTTTTTTTTTTTCTCCTTGTGGCTGCAAATAAAGCAAGCAATTGAAAAAGTGTTGTATCTATGCTGAAATACTTGTGAAGGGATATGCATATTATGGGATATGAGGGTCATCACAGTGCATAGATATAAGAGGATAATTAAATTGACGTGAGAGTGATTTTTGAAGGTTGCTCATTCTTAAGCTGAGGGCCCATCTTTACATCTGTTCTGGAAACCCTGTGGTTTATTTATCATTGCAGGAGCTTAATTTTGCCTGGCTTCAAGAAAATGTTGCCAAGCCCAGGAGATAAATGTCTGATTCTGCACTGCCTCACGCTCTGAGTAGTCACTCAAGTTTGCGGAAAGCACCTTTCTGTGCTGCCAAATCTCACCCTGCCGTTCAGCTTGGTGGCAGCATTTTGCATCTATTTCCTCTAAGTGGGGTAAAAAGTGGTTACAGTCTATGTGAATTTCTGTTCAATCATTACTAAGTCTGGTTTAGGGGGTACAAGTTAAACTCTCTCATACTTTCTTGGGGGTGCAAGCTGATTTGATTGTACTTTCAGGTTAGAAGCTTCTGAGTGATGTTGCTACTGGGCTACCACATTGACCTTCTTAGAGCACCTGGTATTATCATACCTCCGTGGCTGATTAGCATATCTTAAGTGATTAACATATCTTGAGTGGCTGAACACAGGCAATTTCTTTTATTATATGGCCGTTCAATATCGGAGATAGAGGCCTGAATTTCCACAGAAGGAATGCAGTTCTACCTCTGTTATCAGACTCAGAATGAGATAACTTTGCTGGTAGATTGATGGTGTCTGGGAGCACAGTGTCAGACCTGATGAGTCACCCTCTTCTCACTAAGTGGCTCGCACACATTTTTGGCTTCCTTTATGCAGGGTTAATAACACAAGCACAAGGGATGCTGCTCTCTTGCTGGCTAACACTCCGCTTTCTATTCAAGACTGGGCTCCTCGTTGTGTCAGGTGGGTTTTTTTTTATCAGCCAAGAAGTTGTAGTAAGCAAAAACCCTTTTGAAAACCCCGAATCATTCATCAATAGTTTATACATTGGTTGTTGAATAAATTACTTGTGAGCGTCACTGTACTGCTCTCTGTGGAAGAGTTATAAGCCCCTGGTTTTGCTTACTAAGTCCTAGCCAAGCTTTCCTTGGTTGTTTCCACTCTCTCTGGCATTTCCTTTTTCCATTGCTTTATTCATAAGGTGGTGATTTTTATCGGTCTCTGCTCAGTAATAATGTGGTTCCTATCCTTCCTGCAAGAAGAAATTTCTTATTCTTTTTATTACGTATAATCATTCTTTCCTTAATTTATAGCATGTCATGTATTATTCAGTGACATCTCTTGGCTCTGATTACAGGTTCTATATAATCTTACACACTTCAAAAATGATTGTTTAAATTACAATAAAATAATATCCAGCTCATTTATCTGGTGAATTTGTCTTTCATTTGCAGTTATCAGGGCCAATGTTTTATACAAAAGAACTTTCTTCAGGATCCTTGCAGGGAGGTGTGGAGCTAATGTGCTGGGATTCCTTGAGAAAGAGAAAGAAGCAGCCCTAGGGCACTACCTGCCTCAAGGGAAACATGTTGAGGTTTGGGGAGAAATGGCACAGAATCTCTAAATCACTGAAGGCCTGAACCACAGTGAGTTGAAGACGGTGGGAGCAATGTCAAGTGATGGCAAATTGTAGTCTCAGCAGAGCCTTAATTTTTTTCCTAAGGTGGAAAAGTAAATGAAGCTTTGCTGTCCTCCTCACCACTTACAGACGGACTCAGGGCTCATCCTAAGGGACATGTGAACACTAGTACCCTTGTGTCTTCATCCCTCTGCTCTCCTTTTGTGTCATGAACCAGTGAGAGCCAAATGTGGTTTGATTTTAGATGAGAGGAAGACTTGTACAGGAGGGAGGGTCAATGGAGTACACCTGCTTCTAGGAAGTGGAGAAATGAGGAGAGGCTTGAAAAGCTACTCTTCCTTAACCCTGATGAAATTAATTTTCATACTATTTCTCAAGATCAATGAAATCATCTATGCTGTCGTATTTTCCCATCAATCCAGATACAAATTACTTCTATTAATAGTTAAGAGCTGTGGTAGTGTTATGCAAACACTATTGGAATTTGGGCTTCTGTTGTTTTTAGCAGTGGATGCACAAAGGACAGCATACCTGCTCCTTTTAACTGCTACTTTCAGCTGAAACATGCTGGTCCTACTATTTCCCCTTTATTTAGAATATCTCTGGTCCTCCCCTTGATACCTGCTCTCTGTCTGAGAGAGAGCGAATTTTCTGCTGTGCTGTTGAACAAACAAGAAACCATAGTGCAATAGTGCCTGGACTAAACCCTGGAATAAAACTACTAGAAGTATCCAGACTTTTCCCTTTCTTTGTGAATACCCACGTACTCAGGGGAGGAGACCTGTGAGTGGTGTTTCAGAATGCTGTTAGGACTGAGTGCAGCTGATGGGAGTTCACAGAATCACAGAATGATATGGGGTTGGAAGGGACCTCTGGAGATCCTCTAGTCCAAACGCCCTGCCAAACCAGATCCTCCTAGAGCAGGTTGCACAGGAACTTGTCCAGGTGGATTTTGAATGTCTCCAGAGACGGAGACTCCACCACCTCTCTGGGTAGCCTGTTCCAGTGCTCTGCTTCAAAGTGAAGAAGTTTCATGTTTAGATGGAACTTCTTATGTACACATTTGTGCCCATTTCCTCTTGTCCTCTCACTGGGCACCACTGAAAGAAGACTGGTCCCATCCTCCTGACACCTGCTCTTTAACTATTTATAGGTGTTGATCAGATCCCCCCCCTCAGCCTTCTCTTCCCCAGACTAAAAACACCCAAGTCCCTCAGCTTTTCCTCATAAGAGAGATGCTCCAAACCCCTAAACATCTTTGTGATCCTCTGCTGTATCCTTTCCAGCAGTTCCCTGTCCTTCTTGGCCTAGGGAGCCCAGAACTGGACACAATACTCCAGATGGGGCCTCACCTGAGCAGAGTAGAGGGGCAGGATAACCTCTCTCTACCTGCTGGTCACACTCTTCTTGATACACCCCAGGATGCCATTGGCCTTTTTGGCCACAAGAGCATATTTCTGGCTCATGGTCATCCTGCTGCCTGCCAGGACTCCTAGGTCTTTTTCCTCAGAGCTGCTCTCCAGCAAGTCAGCCGCCAACCTGTACTGGTGCAGGGGGTTATTTCTCCCCAGGTGCAGCACCCTACACTTGCTCTTATTGAAGTTCATTAGGTTCCTCTCTCTCCGACTCTCCAGCTTGTCAGGTCTGGCTAGATGGTGGCACAGCCTTCTGATGGGATTTCTCCAAGCATTTTCATGTAGAGGCTGAAATTAGCCATCCTGAAATTCAAGATTTCAGTCCTATTTGTTGTTTTGCACATATTTCCCACAATCCTGAACTCTCTCTTTTCATGGTCACTGCAACCAAGGTTGCCCCCAACCATAATGTCCTTCACCAGTCCCTCTTTGTTTGTCAGTACTAGGCCTAGTAGTATACCTCTCCTTGTTGGCTGCTCCATTGCTTGAGTCAAGAAGTTATCATCAATACAGTGGAGGAACCTCCTGGACTGTGTAACCTTCCCAGCAGATATCAGGATGATTGAAGTCCCCCATGAGAACCAATGCCTGCAATTGTGAGGATACTTTGAGCTGACTGTAAAAGGCCTCATCAACTTCCCCATCCTGAGCAGATGACCTGTAATAAACTCCCACAAGAGGCCCTCATATTGGTCTGCCCCTTAATCCTCACCCACAAGCTCTCGATTCTTTCCTCATCTGCCCCCAGAGAGGGTTTTAGGGACATCTCCTCACTCTCTATCCATTTCTTAACCTAGAAGGCAAGACGTCTGCCTCTCCTTCCTCACCTGTTCCTTCTAAACAGCTTGTAGCCCTCAATAGCCACAAAGTTAGGAGGTTATGCTGGCTCCCTGGTCCTCTTTCAGCTCCCTGGTCATGAAATAATACAAGATGTCCTTGTGAAATCACCATATTTCCCAGAAAGATCTTTTTTTTGGTCTTGCTCCTTCAGTCTACCTCTACTTCAGAAGAGGCTGCTGGATGCTACTGTAGCTGGTGCAGATCCTCTGGCTACCTCTATGTTTGACAGGAGCCATTTCATGGGGAAATCCCTACTTCAAGCCTCAGCCCTCCTCCCAGTGAGCTCCAGTTCCAGATGCCTTGAGGGAACACAAATCCTGCCCAGGAATTTACTTTGTCTAACTTAATTTTCTCAAACTAGAGGTACATCTAGGTCCTGACCCACAGGGCAAGCCAAATTAATATCAATGTTTTGTATCATGGGCCCATTTCCAACTCATATTGGAAAAGCAGAATGGCACATACCAAGTAGAGGGCATGGCTCTTCAGTCTGCTACAAAGATAGTGCTGCTGTGGGATTTCTGGCCAGACATCCAGCTTTCTCCCTTTAGAGGGAGAGGGAAAGTGCTGGCTGGCTGTGCCTAGTCTGAGCCCCTTATCTTCTCGTTTTTGCACTTTTGGGTTGGGTGGTCAGCTGCAGTGGGCTACTCCTCCCTAGTCAGCGTTCCCAGGATGGCACAGAAACTGCTTCTAACATGAAATCAATTCCTAGTAGCAAAGCTGCCCATTGGAATCTTTCATTTACACTTCCAATGCCAGGAAAAATAACGCGTTTCTTACCCTCCTCGCACAGGCAGTTTCTACAAGCTCTTTTACCAAATAAAAGCAAGGGAGGGCTTTTTCTGTTGTTGCTTTTTGTTGAAGATTCCTGGCTGAAAACCCGCAGTACCCACTCTTCTCTCTGGTTAGGATCCAGCACTGCAGAAACTCATTTTCACTACAGTTCAGCTGAAAACTTTAAAGACTGCGGACAGGAGCTGGAGCAGTCTCTGGGTGCTGATTCTTGTCAGGTTTATAGATGTATTCCTAAGCAAGTCGTTTCTGTTCTCTGCAGGATGTTGCTTCTGTCTCTATGGGCTAGGTTATGTAAAAATAATGGCATAAGCCTGCCTTAACCTGGCAAAAACTGGGAACCTTGTTTGTTCAATGAAATGCTACCTTTTCAATCAATCCTCTTCCCTAATTAGTGCTGCGTGGTGGAGCTGATCTTGCAATAATAGTAATAATATTAAAAAAAGAGAGTAATTTGGTTGATGATTGATGGGAGAAAATCTGAATACATCATCAAAAGTACCAATCAGCTGCGTCTAGAGGGGGTTTAATACAAACCGTATTTGAAAAAAAAAACATGAGACAGATTTTTCAATATGAATCACTTGAGTTGCTCCCCCATGTAAGCATTATAACTAACATAGTCTGGTGTGACCTGGGGGGAGAGGCTGCCCCCACCAGCCTCACTCTGTGCACTAGGAAAAGTTACCGTGGAGCTCAGCAGCCCTTACTGGAAAAAATGCATTTCACTGGGGTAATCTAAGTGTGCAGAGGAACAGAGTGGGCCAAGTCAGGCACAAGATGTGGTTTCACAACAGTAGGAATGAACACAAAGATGAGTTGATATGCCTTAATACTGAGAGTGACTGAGACTAATAATTATGGTTTTATCTGACACTGTCCTGTCTGTCATCAGTTCTGTTCTGGGGATTGATGCTAACTAGTCTGAAACTGTAGGCCTAAAATGTTATACTAGCTTGATGCAGAAAGTATTTCCTGGGTTAAATCTCTCTTACTTTACTGCAATATTAAGTCAAACAAATAGCTTGAAGAGATATGGTCTTTTGTTACTGACCTGCATTTGAGGAAACAGAGCTAATAAATGTCATACACTTATATCCCACAGGCCTCAGTATGGAAATACACAAGAAGCCAGAAAAATAAATTCCTCTCATCTAGAAGAAAAATCAGAAAGGCTTTTCTTATAAGCTTAGATTGCTTCAGTCTTATAATGTCTTGGGAAACACAACGTTATCAAAAATACTTTACAAAAGTGTGAGCTCATGCTCTCTTGTAGCTCCTCTTAGCATAACCTCCCTTATTAGGAGGTATTAGAGGTTCCCTGAAGATCCCCAAACCAAGCCTGTGAAGCTTTTTACATACCTTTCATTGCTGTGGTATGGCCTGGCCAGTTGGTGGTGGCAGCTGGGATGCTGGGAGCGAGGATCAAATGGAAACAGATCTGAACTGTGCTATTGGGAACAAGATTGCATTAAAGGTAGAAGCTTCCCTGTGCCAGTTAATGGGCACAAAGGGCTGGTGGATATGGGTTGCATGCTATCCTTTTGCACTGTTGCCTGTGAGGTTGGAGGTTTTGACTCCATCCAGCTTTAACTATTTTAACACGAGTGGGGTTGGACTCCTTCCTTAGGACAGACTCTTTAAGCGGGCAATCCAGCACGCCCAAATGAAACTCTGAATTACACCCTGGGGAAGTTTACATCTCTCCATGGACAAGATAAGGAGACCAGCCTCCTGTTTTAGGTAGCTGAGTTAGTTGATGTAAATGCCCCTGTATCACTGTATATGTAGTCTCACATCACAGCTGTGGTTCTTCTCAGTGTGAGCCAGGGCAGAAACTAACTGATTGCAACCAGGCTTTAAAAAGAAATGTAATTAGATGTAAGTCACCATTTCAGAGCAGTTGTGCTGACAGCTAGGGGATTAATTCTGCTCCTACTTATTAAGCATATGCTCCTGATTTTTGATATAATTTAAGTTGAAGAGAATATTACATGACAGGCATCCTTTTAAACTTTTACAACTTCTTGGATCTCCTTCCAACGTTAATTGTAATCCCAAGCGATGAGTCTACTCATTTAACGTGAAGTCAGTAAAGTGTTCTGCCTCTGGTGAAGTGGTTGCTGGGTGTGAGGAGTCGTTCTGCTGCTCCCGTCAGAGTATGCAGACAGTCCATGCTGCACACGCCTGTCCATGGATGCGGTCAAGGCTGGTCAAGGGACTCAATCCTGCAGTGGCTGGTGTAAGCTCTTTGCTCACAAGGAAAACAAAAGCTTCTTGTCTTGTAAACTGCTTAGTCTTACCCTTTACTCTACTGTTCCTGGCTCTTCCCCTTCTCCGCTTATTGTGGAAGAAACTTTGGAGTTTCCTGATCTGCTGGAGTTGTGGCACCCATCACCCTGGCATGCATTACAGACTGTACTTATGAACTGTAAGACAAAAAGACGTCTCTTAACTATGACGACCAAACATGCTGCTGCGACACTGGGAGTGCTGCAGCCCCGAGGCATGGGTTTTCAAAGGGCTGGACGAGCCTTAAAGACCAAAAAACCTCATGTAAGCAGGTAATTTTCAGGAAAGCGTGCTCTATGGTGCTCATGGGACCAGGACAAGCTGGGTGATAGAGGGAGATGACAACATGGGGATTTCACTGGGTAGTTTTAGAGCTGGAGACTCTGTTTCTCTTCAAGACATAAAAACATGGGTGTTAATTACCCTCCTGAGAGAGACTGGGAGGATCCCAGGTGACACTCAAGCCATGGTCCTCAGTGACCCACCAGAGGCTGAGAGATGCTCGCGGTATCGGAGCAAGCATGGGCAAGCAGTCACCCCTCTGTGGGCAGGGCAGTCTCTATCATGAGTGGCTAATTCTCCAGTCAGATAGCTGTCCCACATTTGTAAATAATCAAAAATTATAGTTGCGCTGCTAGCTGAGATAAGCATAATAAAGAACTTGCAGCAGGCAAGAGAACTGCATTAGGAAAAGAAGCCTTGGCTTTTTCCCTCAACAAAACACTCAGCTAGATAATGCTGGTGTAGCTGAATCTGAACTGTGTCACCCACCTCAATATTGTATTATTAATTATATAACAATTGTGTTGCTATTCTCTACCATGGATGGGGATTTTAACTATTTCATTAACTCAGTGGGAACGGTACACAGAAACAGCTTAATTCTGCAGGATTATACTGAGTCATAACACTCAAAGGAACAAATTCCAGGATACTAGAACAAATTTGGACACCATCAGCCTCCTCACAGCACAGGCTTCAGTTAAGATCGCTCTGACTAAAATATGCAGCTAAGGCACAGCTGAACGTGACTCATAGGAAATAGTATGGTGACCTGAATACACATGCTGAGTACATGCCGTGGGTGGGCAGCTTAAGCGCTTTGTAAAGCCATTTCTCCTAGTCCTATTTTTTCCTCCTCCTGATCAACGGTGAGAACCAAACTTGAATAATCTGAGTTTCCTCTTTGCCCTGCAAGAGCAATAAATATGCTGTCCCCACCCTCCTGACATCAGGGGCTCCTCTGCCACAGATTTATGTAGAAAAGCTTCTGACAAATCCAGCATGAGGCTTGATGATGAGGAGTGGGAAGGATTTGCAGCTGGGAGAGATGTGGGAGGCGGTGCGAGGCGATGGAGCCGGTTTGGGTGAAGTGATGGGCTGCCAGGGTGGCTCTGCAGGGGCTGCTACAGCTTGGGGGAGGCGCCGGCAGGTCCCTGCACAGACACAGATGCCGCACAGGCTGGATGCTGGGCTTCGGTGTATCGTCTAAGGCAGCGCTCAAGGAAGGCGCTCACCAGTGCAAAACCACAAATGCTGATAGGATTATAATGCCTGTTAATTTACAATGGGAAAAAAGTTCACAATTCCTAATACCTACCTTGAGCTAGAAAAAGGGCAGTGATGAAACTTCTGTTCTTAATCCACTCAGGTCTTAAGTAGCTCGAGCATCAGGCAGCCAGTGTGGCTAAAGCCTCACATAGCAATTCCCACAGACTGCGTTTGGGCACAGATTCGGCCAGAGGCAAAACCTGCTTCTGTAAGGGGAATTCAGGAAAAAAAAAGAGGAGCTTATGTTTTCTTGACATTAATGAGAAGGATCTGGCATTAACTGGAAGTAATTGACAACATTACGGCAATGATAAAGGGCTGGCCTTGTTGCCAGAAAGACAGATTAGAAGGATTGACATTTTTTGAGTCCAAGAATTACTCCAGAGGCAGGGAAGTGCATCTTCTGTAAATCCATAGGGATATATAATGGATCTATTTAAATTTCCATATTTCTGCACAAAAACTTTCAGTTTTTGAAACAGTAAATCCATAGGGATATATAATGGATCTACTTAAATTTCCATATTTCTGCACAAAAACTTTCAGGTTTTGAAACAGCAAACCCATTCTCCACCCTACCCCTGCAGCCGTGGAAAAAGATAGACTAGAATTATACTGGTGTATTGGTAACTATTCCATGGTCTGTAGTTGAGCTCTTGCTGAAGAAAGTGAATCCCTGAACATGTTACCATGACACTCTAAGTTACCGCGTGCCAGCTGAAAAGTGATGGCTGTGAGAGAAGATTGCGCCAATGGATGAAACATTCTATTTTTTCATATATTTTTGTCCTTCATGAGCTTTTATGGGAAATACTTACAGAGTATGACAGCACTGTGTGACATGTAAATCAGTGGTGTTCACCCACACCAACGTTTCTCCTGTGTCAGGGCATTCAATTACATTGCACTGACTGAACAATCCTAAGTGTATGTAGGACTGCAGATAATTGACTGCCTTAAGACAAGGGCAGAACTAAGCAGCTGAAACTTCATCAATGTTTAAGTATGGAGTGTCTACAGCAAGAGGTCTGCTTGGATGGATACTTTAATTAAAATTAATTTAATATTTATGCCTATGGAATTCACGTAGCTCATCTAAAGGCATCATGTTTGTAATTGTTCTCGTTCTTACAAATAGGAGTGAGACATTTAAACAGCTTTAGAATATAATATGCTTTGGACTTAGCTCAACTTTGGACTTCTGGGTCACCGAAAGTGTGTGACTTACTTTGCCAAAATGGATTAGAACAGAATAAGAAAAATATGCAGAATTCTCTACAGAAAAAAAATATTGATCTAATTCCAGTCTTTTTGGCATCAGTTTTAAAACCCACACTGACTTCATTGCAAGTGGAATTTAGAGCAGTATCAGTGATCATTTTGGAACAAAGAGACAAAATGAACATCAGCAAGTCACTGGGATGAAATGGTATTCACCCCAGCAGCCCAGAGGAACACGGGGATAAAGCAGCTGAGCTGTGAGTTCTGATGTAAAGCTTCCCTTGCAGGATTCTTTGTTTTCTACAGTTGGAAGGAAGTAAATAGGATGCTGATTTTTAAGGGGATTAGGGAAAATCTGATGAGAGAGAGACACCTGAGCAGATCTTTTGAAACAGTAATGGAGCAGAACCTGTGGAAAGAAGGATGAATATTATATTCAGAGAATCACTATGTTTTTTGTAGCAGGAAGGTACGCCTGCTAGTGGTCTTCTTTACATGTAGCTGCAGCAGCCCTGGTTGATGCCATTCACATAAATTTCCAAGTCTTTTGACAAAGTTTAGAATAGAATAGGATAGAATTTAGAACAGAATAGTTTGAAGGGACTTAGAAGGATCACCTAGTCCAACTGCTGGACTACTTCAGGACTGACCAAAAGTTAAAGCATGTTATTGTCCAAAAGCCACATAAACACTGACAGGCAAGAGGCATTGACCACCTCTCTAAGAAGCCTGTTTGACTTTCTCCTGGAGAAGTGCTTCCTAATGTCAAGTCTGAACCTTGCCTAAAGCAGCTTTGAGTCATTTCCACACACCCTGTCACTGGGTGCCAGGGAGAAGAGATCAGCACCTGCTTTGGCTGAGTTCCCTCAAAAAAGTTTCCTTCAGGAAACTAGGCAGCTAGGAAGAGGGAAGGCCCTCGTAAGGGTAGCTTTTAGAGATAGGTAACACAGGGTAAAAATCATCAGTTCTCCCAGGGAGAGTAGTTACTAGTAAAGCTCCAGAATGCTTTGTGCTGAGACCTGTGCAATTCAACGTATGAAGCTGTGAATTCATTTATGAATAGTCCTCTGTAAAATTGGATGAATATAGATGATTGACAAACTCGTACTGATAATGCTAAATTCTTCAGAACAGTGAAGATGAAAGCTGATTGTGCAGATCTGCAGAAAGATATTGCGTGATACTAATTGGGCAGTAAAATATTAAAAAAGGAAATTTGATCGAAAATGGTGCACATCGGAAGTCAACAGTCTTGACTTCATACATAAGAATGGTGGACTGAGCTGGCCATTGACACTTGCCAATCTGTGGAGGTTACTGGCTACATGGAAAGCACCTCAGGCTCACAAAGTCCCTGAGCTGCAAATTCATAGAAGCTGGAGGAGTTTGGGCTAAGTAGCTTATATACCTACCCTCTACACTGTGCTTTAGATGCCTGCTTCTGGTTACTTTTGAAGGCAGGATCCTAGCATTGCTGGACCGTCAGTCAGAGACAGGACTACTGTATTCTTACTTTCTTAGGCTTTCAAAAATTTCTCTCTTTGTGGTGTTTACTGTCCGAGCCACTGAGAAATACTTCTCAGTTTGGACACAGAGTTCATGGAAAGCAGAAAAAAATCTCCAAATGTATTGGCTAAATCCAAAATGTTTAATGGGTTTTCTTCATGTGTGTTTAGAGAAAAAGAGAAATGAGATATATTGAACCTGTGATGCTTAGAAAAGTACCACTGTTTAGAACAAGTTAGTGTATCCTTAGGTCAAGATACATAAAACTGAGTTATGGGTTTATTATAATCCGGTGGTGGAAACAAAAAGATTTATTTTTAATTACCTTCTTGAATTGTCCAGCATAATGCTTGCTTATATTTTTCTCTTCTATAATTTTAGAGGTATAGTCATGTATGAACATATATTCAGACTTAGTGGTTTTGGAGGAAAAGATATTCTAAGGGAAAATACCATTCTGTATCTCAGCATCAAAAAAAGCAAACGTTTTTTGCCTGCTATTATTCCTCATTTTGATGATAGAGAGCGCAGTTAAAATAGAAAAAGGAGATTTTAGAACCTGCATACTGCTTAAGATCCAGGAATTTCTGTATATGCAAATAAGAACATCCATATACAAATATCACCAGAAAATGCCTTGGCAAAATCTGCCCCAAATTTATGTGCATTTAAATCCTTGTATAGAGAGAATCGTGCAATCATAGAGTTATGTGGGCTGAAAGGGATTTTTTGGAGGTTGTCTGATCTCACAGTGGAGGGCGCTGCCTCAAAAAGGGCCACATTCAAAGTTAAGACTAGGTTGCTCATGGCCTTTTCCAGATGAGTTTTGAATATCTCCAAGGCTGGAGATTCCATGACCCTTCTGGGCACTGGTTGCAGAGTCTGACCACTCTCATGGAGAATGTTCCGCATATGTCTAATTGCTGCAGCTTGGGCCCATTGCCTCTTGTCCTTTTGCTGTGCAGCCCTGATGAAAGCCTGACTCTGTCTTCTCTGTAACCACCAGCTGTGGACAACGAGTACATCCCCTTTGAGCCTTCTCTTCCTGGGCTGAACAGCCCCAGCTCTCCCAGCTTCCCCTCAGGCTTCTGCTGCTCTGACTCCCTGACCTCCTGACCATTGATCCAGTATGTCAGGCTGTTTCTTTTGCCACTAACTATACCCCTCACCGTCACTCCACCTACAGAGCCACTGGGCATGAAAACCTCAGGATAAGCTGAAGTAGGTGTTTCATGTCAAAAGTACTCAGTACCAATCTACAGGAGCAAACCCTGAAATGTTTGATCTGTCTACCCTGACACGTACAATTTTTAGCACTTATGTATCAGCTGTAATAGCTGGTCACATATCATCTTTGTGAATATAGTTTAGATACAAGAACATGTGAGTATTATGGAAAAAAATACCTGGTCACCTATAGGTAACAGCGAAAAAGTATGCATGATGTGGCATATTTTCAGACTTGTTCAGAACTACCTGTGGTAGTGCTTTCAATATTCCAATAAAGAGCTGGCTTCTGAGCCCTTTATGAAAAACTGGTCCTCTTTCACATCCTGTGTTGGGAGACAGTCTGTTTGTTTCCCAAATAACTTTTATCGCTATTTACTTGTGTGATAAAATTGTTTGAAAAATCAGCTTTGGGCTTACTGAGGTGCTTAAACATATGCCTAATGTAGAAGGTATCCTACTGAAGCCATCTACTTAAAGTCGGGAATGTGTTTGTACTCTGGAGAGAATTGCTCTTCATCCTTCATATTTAATGAGAATAGGGACATGTACAGAGAAGACAGCCCTTTGCTTTTAAAATATTTGGGCTTTTTGTCCCTTGATATAGCCATTTCCTCAGTCCTAGCAAGATATTCCCTTCCAGAAGTAAATTGTGGCATATTTTTGCACCAATATTCAAGCAAGATTTCTTGTTTTAAATGTCATTTAATTTGTCAACTTTATTACAGAATGGGGAGATGGTGCTGAATGCAGCTGTCATGCTCGGTGCTTGGCCTTGGCAGGTTTTCCAGCAAGAATGAATCTTACAGCTTGTCTACCCTCCAGCCTTTAGTTAGCTGGAACTGCTTTTTACCATTATAGCTGCTCAGCTGCAATTAAGAGGGCATCTGAGTATTTGGGAATTCCTTGGACCGTTAGCTTGAGCAACTCTAATTATGCTAGGAAAGTTTTTATTTATTTATCTATTTATTTATTTATTTATTCGTTCTGTCCTTTTAATTACCTAGAAGCAGTTTATTTGAGAGGAAACTATCTAGACTGTTGAGAAATTTGTTATTTTGTAAATCCAGCATTTGAGTGACACAGCTATAGCTTTTACCTAGAGCTGTGCAGAACACAACAATTTAATTTCAGTGGACCATTTGTGAGAATTTCCACCACTTCATGCAACTCAACATTTCTGTTTCTTTGTTGCTTGTCTTTTTTTTTTTTTTTTAATTTATTTAGAATTACCACAAACTATATGCATTTACACCAAATGGAGGCAACAAACACCTACCCACAAAGTTTGTGGCCCAGCTCTATGTACCTGAAGCTTCTTGCTTTTGCTCATCCACATCTAGCCAAAACTTGTGTTGCTGTCAACAGACTCCACCTCTCCTCACCAATCCAAGGCTGCACAAGTTAAAAGGAAATTCCTGCTGTTCAGAAAAGACCATCTTGCTTTTGATTTTTATTGCATGGGTTTTGTATTCTGCCAAGCTGTTTCTGTCCAAAGGCAAGATTTTCCCTTTGATTCTGATGACTGTAGAGAGTTTCTAAGCCTCCAAAAGACTACTTAGAGGAGCCTTCCCATTGACATCAAATAGCTTTAGATCCAGAGAGGCTCATTCTGAAAACACTGAAAACAATTCTGATTTTTTTTTTCAAAGTCTACATTGCAATATTGATGTTTGCAATTTACCTTCTCCTTCCAAACTGTTCTTCCCCCTGTTGAATTTAGAATGACAAGATTTTTCAGCTGTAGCATACATATGTAATATCTATTAAAAAATGGATGATGCAGAATCACTTGTGAGAACATTTTGTCTCAATACGCTTAATAGCTGTAAATATTATTAATAAAATTTCTTGTAGATAATCATACTGAGACCGTTTAGCACTCACTTGTCTTGAATACTATTTATTATAAGTTCTAAGTCTAAATCTTGGGTTTCTATTAGAAGTCATTAGCATCTTTGTAGGATGGCTTTTTCTGACAGTAGAATTTCCTGCAAGTCTTGAGTCATTTGTCACTATTTTGGTGATAATGGAATTTGCAAAAGCAGTTCATTCTGTGCTTTTTCAATGTACAGGTGTCAGCCAGATGTCATCTGGACAAAGTGATAAAGAAGCAGTAGTACAAAAAAGAAGAAAGAGAAAGTGACAGCAAATCCAAGTGCCCCTTGCTTATTGGCCTGGTTGCAAGGGGCAGCCTGCAGCCACAGCCACTGCCCAGTCACTGGGTAACCACACCAGTGGAAAACACTGGGGCTGGGAAAAGGAGAGCCAGACATGCTTTTCACAATGTACCCAGGGCAGCTTTTCATCAGTCCTATACTTGGTCTGTCCTTGACAGTGCATGAGAAGAGGGTTTCTAGCTGGAAACTGGAATGCAGTGATTTAGGAGGGATTTTGGCATGTTCTCAGGTGACTGCAGAGTCAGCAGCTCTTTTGATCAACAGAATGATCCCCAAAAAGGATAGTTCTGCTCTCCCAACTCCAGAATGAATATCTGAAATATTCCTAGAATTTCCTGGCTTCTGTGTGTCTGGATAGTCAGCTGTGGCTGATGACACGGGCTACACAGCAGCAAGAACAATGGAGAATACAAGAGAATCTCCTTCTTTACTACAAGGACAGCCCTAGTGCTTATTAGTGCTAAAGGATGTGAAAGGTAGCAGTTGATGAGTGAATTTGCCCCTACAATGCTGCCAATAGGTGTCAGGGAAACTCATGTAATGGACTGGTAGAAGAGATGGGAGTTAGGTCTCTTTTCTGACTGACAAGTCAGAAGATAGACAGAAATCTGGCATGTTGCATCTCAATGACAGGTCAGTATGACTTGTTCCTCAAAGGAGAAAGCCTGCACTGCTCAGTCTTTGAAGTGTGAAGAGAAAGTCCTGAGTCATGGTTGTGTTGGCAAAGAAAATCTGAGATGCACCTTCTTTCCTAGGTCAGGAAGCTGGGAGTGTTCAAGACCAGGCTGGATTGGGCTTTGAGCAACCTGCTCTAGTGGGAGGTGTCCCTGACCATGGCAGGGGGGTTGGAAGATGATCTTGAAGGTCCCTTCCAACTCTAACCATTCTATGATTCTATGGTCATCAGCACTACTATGATTCTATGGTCATCAGTGTACCATAACCAGAAGATGATGCAGATATATCCATGGTCCAAGTGGTGGTGTCTCATGGGCTGTGTCAGTATGTAACAGCCTTACATCCCTAATGTTAGAATCCCCCTAACCTGTGTGGTGTGTGATGCTGCTCAGTTGCTTTAACCCCTACTCAAAGCACTGAATGTCAAACTGCAAATAAAGCCAGGTCTTTGCTTGGGATTTTTTTTGGTAATCTAAACCACTGCAAAGCTAGATATGAAATCTGAAATAGGGATTTGAGAAGCCATTTAATGTATTCCATCATCTGTTTCAGGACAAAATGTGTTGCTGTCTTGAGTGCACCTGTCTATCTCAGTTGACTACACAGGGACAGAACCCACTGAGTTTAGACTAGACTCTTAGACAGCTTCATGTGATTAATCTTACCCTTAGTGTACTAGCTCTCAGTTTGAAGAAAATGGTGATATGGCAGGCAGGGCCCTAATATCTACTGGGCTCATCCACAACATAATACATAAAAAGAATTATCCCCACGACCTTTTCATTTTTGAGGAGTCACTCTTTCAGAGACCTGACTCTCCCCAGTTGCTGAATGCTTTCAGCAGCAGTTGGAGTTTCTGTGGAGTTGATCGTGAGCATCCAGCCCTTTCCTGGATTAGGACTATGGTGATCTCATGCTGCTTCTGATAGCTCAAAGTGTCTCTTGTAATGAAAAGTCAGAAAATTCTGGAATTGACGTATGAGCAGGTAGAGCATGTATGAACACTTCTGAGAGCAAGGCCTGTTGTTATGGCTGTAAACCAGCTGATTAAATGTTAATCTTAACCATCTTGGACCTGGCCCACTACAGGTATAATTATTTATTCTGTAAATGTGATTGCTTTGGATATGTAATGAATTGTGGATTTAGTTATAGACGGATCATGCAAACTACAGTGACAAATTTATGCTGTGAATGTAGCCCATGTAACATCTGAGTTGCATTACAATGGACTAAAGGTTCATTAGTACACCTTGCACTGTCCCTAGCAGGTGATGTGTGTTCTCAAAACTGAGCAGAGTGAATGGTAACACACATCTATGCAGCTAAAAACCATGACCTCTAAATGCCATCTGCAAGTTGGGGCAGCCATACCAGAAGCATGTTCGGTTAACTACAGTCAAAGAATGGGAAAACTTTTTGTGGTGAAAATGGGTCCCTTTTTTTGTGTGAACAGGTGAATTCTGCATTTTTCAACCAGCTCTTTCAATTTCAGCTGAAAAATGTAACTTCTTCTGGTCTTTTACAACTATGCTATAAAACTTAAAGCTTAATTCAGTTGCAGAAGGAAGAGAAATCAGCTTATTTTGTGCTTTGCGTTGTAGTCTGCCATCTCTCTTCTGGACTTAAAAAAAAAATAGAAGTGGTCTGTCAGTAGGAATGTTTTATTTTCTCCTGTTGTATTTGGGGCAATTTTTATAAAACACTCCCTCTCTCTCCCTTCCAGTTTTAACTTAATTTTGTCTGTCTTAACCAACTTAATGACACAAGTACTAATGTACATGAATGTCCTATTTGAGTCCACATTTTTTTTCTGCATAGGTAAGGGAAACGCACCACAAAATATCACTGTTTGATGTAGAAGAGAAACTGGATGGGGAAGAAGGCAGCAAACTTCAAAGACACAAAAAGCTACTGCAGAAAGCAAGGGAGCAGTCTCTTTTCCAAGTGTGTGATAGACTTGACAAGAAGTAATGAGCTTAGCTTGTAAGAAGATAGTAAAAAAACATTTCTAAACATAGACAAAGTGAAAGACTGGGATACATTGCCCAGGATATATTGGAGATCTGTGAGAAAATATTAGATAAACACCTGCTAACAGTAAGTGTGGTCCATTGGATGTTGGGGGCTGAGGTCCCTTCCAGCTCAGTTCTTTGGGTTCTGTGATGAAGAGCTTCTTTGCCATAAAATCATTGCTATGTAGATAGAGCCAAATGGGTGAAACCTAAGGACTGGACTTTCCTTTGTGTTACAGTGGCCTGTTTGGGAACAGACAATAGAAAGTAGGATGATGGCAATATACTGGGAAGCCTGTTGGCATTGCAGGAGAAGTTTGCTTGGTGAGTGTTCTCACAGCTCCAGCCACAGGCTTCTCTTGGTCTCTACAGCACCTTTTTAGCCCTGTGCCCAAAGGTTACGGGATGAGGAATTACATGTTACTGTAGAGGTAGGTCCCCATTTATCAAGCAGAGCGTTCACTGGCTATCAGTGAGCAGATTGCAAAAATGTTTATTTTTTCTGAGATGGCCTTCTAAATTTTCTGCAGCTTAGATCTTATATTGCTAAATCAGCAGATCTGATAGAGAAAATCTGTAAAATTAAGATGATTAATTTTCCATGCCACCTGTCTTAAAGTATATAAAGTATACCTGTTCTGCCATGAATGATTACTACAGATGATGAATCAGCAAGGATGGGCCCATGTTTAATACTTTGGTTTGTGATTTTTGTTATAATCTCTGACATGACTGATTATGCTATGGCCTGGAGCAATTTATTGAATTAATGAATTACTTACTAATACATGAGTGTGATTAATTGAGATGCCCGTTTGGATCCTATTCTGAGCAATGAAGCTTGAGCACTGACAGGTGCAGCCTGTGGGCCTGATTCTGTCTTCCAGGAAATGATGGGGAGTCACAGAAATAATTCACACCAGCAAAGGCTGTGGGGCCATGTTGAGTTAACTCCCACAGAGAAGGTAAGAGGCACCTCTTAATTCAGTGACCTGGAAGATTTACAGCCATGTAGTTTGCATGAGTGAAAACACACTGTCCCTTCCTACAACATTTCTACCTTTTCCTCCTTCAGTTCTTACTTTTCTGTCTACTTACTGTGATTTATTGCCACCACTTGCAATGACAAGTCAGGAGTGGCAGGAGCTGGCTTGCTGCTGGAAAGCTGGTGTGAAATTAGGAACCACTTTCCTGAATGTCAGGTGCTGAAAAGAAAGACCTTGTAGTGCCTGGTTGAGTTGTTATAAATGCTCTACTAGGGTTTGTCCTTGAACGTGGGTATTTTCAAGACTGCTACATCAACATTATGAGTATAAACAGCACAACTGTTTATACATATATATGTATATATAGCTGCATATAGCTGCACCCAGCTCAACTGCTGGGTAGTGACTCTTTCTGAGATAAGCTTAAGCAGTAGCCTGCGGAACCCTAACACCCCAATGTGAAACTCTCTCCTTACCTCTGACGGCACATAGGGGAGAAAAGGAAATCTGTCTCATTTGTGTCAATTGCAGTGTTTTTTTTCTGTAAAATGGCTCACCCTGAGCATGCAGCTGAAGATCTGGTGCTTGGACAAACAGAGGGGATGGCAAGGGGGTATGTCTTAGAATGGTTTCCACTTCTTTCCTTCTCGGCCTGACCTGTGGGGCTCAGCACTTGCCACCACGGGAGTGGCAGGTGGCTGTGAGTGAGAAGTTTGTCTGGCTAAATTGCTCCCCCCATCATTTGGACAAACTGTGGAGGAGATAATCCAAGAAGGTCAGCAAACTGGACTGTATAATAGGAAAATTGTAGGCTTGATACCTTCCCTCTCAGAGGGGTAATTTAGGCCTGCCTTGGTCGAGGTGAATGGTGTAAAGCTGTTGGAAGGAGCAATCAGGTGTCTGCATGCTTTGCTTGTGTGGCTTCAGGGAACTGAAGAATGAGAAAGGGGGACAAAAGGCTCCCTTGCCTAATTTTTGTGCCAGTGAGGAGGATGTGTGTATGGATCATTGCTGCTTTGCTGAGGAGCCAAGTTGTGACAATGACTAGAAAGCCACATTAGAGCTTATTGCTCCACAGAGGAATATACCTTTTTCTACAAAATGGGCTATTAGCACTTGTGGAACAATAAAATTACTGTCTTTTCTAGTCCCTCATTACACCAGCTTAACTTCTCTTTTACTCTTCTTAGAGTTGACAAGCTAACTCTAGTGAAGCTAACTCTAATTGAAGGAAAGGATGCCAGTAGGGCTGCTGGAGAGGTGATGCAGTATGAGCCAAACCCAAACTGCAGCAGGGGCCTAAGAGTTGTTTCAGTGGGCAAGTGAGTTTAAATTGAGAAAGCTTCTCTTCTACTTAACATCTGTTCTTACAGAGCTTCTGATCCATTTCCATAGCAGAGTCATTTTAAGCCTTCCTGAGGCTCTGGCTTTGGTGCTTCAGTCGTAGCTCCTACATGCAGTGGTTCTTGTCTTGCTGTGCTGGCAACACAGACTCACAAACACCCGTGTTGTGCCTGAGCAGTGGGTTTGGCACATTTTGCCATTAAAGATTGTGCGAAGTGGTTGTGAAGGCTCTTTCAGGGCCAGAGTCCATAGCCAAGCATAATTCCCAGTGAATTACATCAGGAGGTTCTGTTCAGCACCTCCTTTCTCCTACTGTAGATGAATGTGAAGCCACAGCTCTGTAAGACTGAATGACCTCCAAGTTCATCTGGCCTTTGAAGGAGAAACACGATGAAATGGAATTTGAAATGCTGGGGACAACATGTGAGTAGTTCAGTGAGGAGCCCTCCCAATAGCTCCCTGGGGCAGCTGGGATTCACTTGGGATAATGTAAGCCTGAGACATCCACGTGACTCACGGTAGCTGTTTGGGTTCCCATCTGGATACCAGGACCAAAAAATTCAGACTGTGCAGCTGTTAATGAAATGATCTCTTGAGAGCAGCTTTGCATGTGAGAGATGCTTATTTTGTGTGTGTAATTTGTAAGGCCATCATTATCTTTTTTCTTGACCCCTATTCCCAGGATGGTGAAAAACAATTTCATTTGCAAATAGTAGATTTCAAGGTCTATGATTTGAAAAATCTTCTTGAAATGGTAATGCAAATACTGTGCAGTGTCTCTGTGGCCCAGGGCTTGCATGGCAGCTTTTTTACTGTATTAGTGCCTTTGAGTATTCTCCTCTTGTACTGATTACCCACAATAGAGATATTGACAGAAGGATTCCTTTGAGTCATAAGTTTGTCTGACTGTGAGAAAGAGTAGAGAAAGGTATTTAGAGAAGAAGAGTGGGAATATTTTCTTTTCTATTAGTGCAATGTATTGAACAACAGAACTTTTTTCACTCTTAACCATGTGAAAGAGACATTCTGTAAATTTCTGGGCTGAACAAAAGATTCAGCTAGTCAGAAAAAGCAAACCCAAAGAGCATAATCTGGAGGAAAATGAACAGAAAATGGTAACTAAAGGTGTGTAGTGGAGTACAATGGCAGTCAACTGCATGAAGCATGTGGGCATCTGTGTTTGCAATGGCTTATAAGTCTTTTGAAATGGATATGTGGCTGAATGTAATAACTTAGTTTGTGTGGGTGACCAAAGAACTTGGTCAAAAAAAAGTTCAAAGCCCTAACATCCTTCAGCTTAGATGAAATACTCTGTTCCATTATAAAATTTTTAAAGGTCTGTAGTGAAACAGAAGCATCATTTTGAATAGGAATGTTTTGTTAAAACAACATCCCATGATAGCTATGATTTGGGTGTTTTGCTTGTCAGACCATTAAATGACTTGACTTCCCATTAAATTGTATAATATTTCAAAATTTTGCCAACCTCAAGTGTAGATGGAGTTCAGGAAACAAAGTGTATGTGAGAGAATATGGAGAAGGAGAAAAGGAAACAATACTTGCGTACAAATAGTTCTCTAAAGTTTATTTATACCTGAAAGACTTGTCCACGAAGCATGGTTGGGCCTGGGTTTTGAAGGCTGTGTTGGCTATAAGGAGCCATTTTGGGGTTTGTAGCAGGAAGCTTTTGGATGAGGAGTATAGAGTTGGCCTGAGTGAAGATCAGGATTTCCGGATCATGTTTCTGAAGAACAGTTGTGGTGGGATCCAGGCTGTACTAGGACAGTTTCAAATTGCACTGCATGCCAGAAGTTCTGAGAAATCAATGTTTTGGAAACCAGGTGCTTCTGAAATGAGTGAAATACAGTCAGGCTGTCAGCTGCTCAGAGTAGGGAACATGCTTGATGGGTTTATTGCTGTTACGCAACAGCTGCCTGGGACTCTAGTTAGAGCTGGCTTCCCTGGGCTCTGGGGCTCCTGAATATACATCAAAAAGCCTGAAATATTGACCTGGCTCATTACTCCAGAGCTGGAGAGCCTGGAAAGCAGCACATCTCCTCTCCTGGAGTTGTCCACCTCTGGAAGTGGGAGTTTCAAGCCCTTCAGTGGGACTCCTGGCTTCAATTTGCCAGAAGTTCATCATCCTGAGATATTGCATCTATAAGACTTTGGCCCAGTGGGATGGCATTTACGTTTTGAAACCTTTCCAGAGTGTCCTCTGGGTAAGTGCCATGTTACCAGCTTCTGAAGGGCATTCAGTGCTAGATGCTATTGTGAAGCCTGATGGCCACACAAAAGGTGTATAAGACAAAAAACCCTTTTGATTCCTACTGCTTGGTTGTGGAAAAAAACACTTAAGTGCATGAATAAGAAGGTACAAATGATGATTTCTGGTGCTGTTGTTCTGCTGCATTTTTCATGTGTTAGGTCCATATTCAAAGCATGCACAGTGTTGCAGTTTGCACTAGTACTTGTTGGTGCTTCATTGCACTGGAACAGTTGACTTGACCTCCCTTAGCTAAAGTCACCAAAAATGGCCAGAGGGAGTGGGACACCTGAGATGTCTCCAAAAGTGACTCCTAGGTTCTGCTCCCTCTGCTCTCCTGAGGCTTTTCTCAGCATTGTGTTTTTTCCAAGCTCTGAAGTGCAACTATGCTTTAAAAGCCCTACAGAGCCGGAGGCATTTTTTCCTCTTCCTTTTATTTATTTTACTTGACATGCTGATGTTGCTGTGCAGGAAGAAGTCCTCTGTTGTGGCCTGTATCATAAGGGGGGGCAAGAGCTGGTGTTAGCCACAGCATCTGGACTGAGCACTTGAGAATCAAGTTCACTTCACTTTCATGAGTGACCCTGCTGCGTGTGCAAGTGGGGTATGTTACTCCCAGTGGTCACAGGTTACACACATGGACTAATGGCACGGAGAAACTGTGAAATAGCTTTCTGTATGATCAAATACTGTTAAAGGTCAGAAAAATGAATGGAAACCAAGGGTGTTCAGGCTCACAGTCAGATTTTTCCTTTCAACCGTGCTGACTCCTTGTGGCATTCAGAAGCCTACTGGATCTCTGAGCAGCAAAACACCTCCTTTCCTCTCCCACTTTTACTCTGGTCACATGATGTGTAACAGGGTTGCTTGTAGGTGTCTCTTGGCTCAAGTTCTGCTCCCCCATGCCCCAGCAGGGAGGGTCAATCACAGACCTCCTCACTGCCTGAGAGAGGACCCTTCCTTCCCTACAGGCCAGGGTAGGACACCTGGCTGAGGTAGTGTGAAAAATGACCAGTTGTCATCTGCACCCTGACATTTATTCACAGAGTTCAGGATACCTGACTGAGAAAAGTGCAAGCCCAGATCTGTCAACCCCACCAATCTCACACAAGGCTGTGAGCCTCCTTGTCCTCTCAGAGATTCATGGGAACCCTGTTTGGTGAGAAAAGAGCACCTTGTCACAGCAGCTGATTGTGCTGCATAAGGACCATACTCTGTGCTGCAGGGATCTCCCTCCTTCCTAAATCTCTGCAAAATGACTCAGAGAACTAAAAGGGCTGTATCGCAGTCAGCTGGGGTTCACTGACATCTGATAGCTCTGTAGCGTCTGTTTTGAATTTCTGTAGTACCCTTGATCTCTGCAGGTAAGCATGGAAAGAGAGTAAAAGGCGTGAAGGAGATGAAATTACCTTAGCAGAAAAGGTAAGTTTCTGTGACAAGTACAACCTGAATGTGAAAAGAGGGAGGGTCTGAGACCTCTTTTCCCCCAGCTAGGCAGGCTGTGTTTCAGGGGTAGGATGTGATCCCTCAGCCAACGAGAGGTGCAAACCTGCCTATTTTGGCTGAAAATATGCTGCAGAATAATGCACAGCATCCTTGAGTGCTGGCTCTTTGATTGCCCATGCTGCTTAAATACCAGCACATTCCCTGACTGGTTTGGCCTGCTCCAGTTACTGGTCTCTGAGATGCTGCCCGGTCAGTTTGGAGACAGCTGGTGGCTTTTTTTTTTGTGCCCCAAAAGCAGCAGGGTTGTGATTACACCGAGATTGTCTCTGGACTTTAAGCAGCCCTCCAGTGTTATTCCAGAGGGCTTTGCACCTTCAGGCACTCTGCTATGCCCCTGCACTCTCTCCCCATCATGCAGGGGACACACTTGACTTCATGGTATAGGAGAGGCACTCTGATTTCACACCAAACTTCACACTCATGGATGTCAATTCTCTCCACCTGTGTCTCTCTGTGTTTGCAGTGTACTACTCTGGCTTCAATTCTTCTCGCCCCTATACGTCTGAATCCCCTGTTTCCAGAGTTATGATGTTCCAGTCCAGTTGGTTTCTCTCTTACAGGCCTGTATATAGAGACTGGAAAAAGTGGAGCAGTTCTGACCTGATAGATGGTAGTTCCTCTCATACCTGAGTCTTTTCATCCTAGAGAGCTTTCACTCCACCTTTACTGGAGCAAATGAATCACTTACTTTTCCCTTACCAATGTCAAGTAAGCACAATACCCCTTACTGAACCTGTAACCTGGGTAAAGAAAAGTACAATTCCTGACATCCTTGCAGTGCTGCTTCTCACTCTGTGTGTAATACTTTTCTCACATTTGCACTGACGATTTTCTTGAGATCTTCTGTCGTGTATTAGAGGTAACTAAAATGCCATTGCAGGACATGAGCACAGTACATAAAGTGGTGATGAGGTTTTGTAACCACTTAATTCAGAGAAGCATGTCACACTCTGAACTCCTCACCAAGTACAGGCAAACTCAGAAACGCAAATATCCTCCTGAGCATGGTTCCTTTAAACTTGGTTTAATCTTTACAGTCTTCATTTCCTATTGTCATCATTCCTGGCATACAGGGCAAGAGGGTCCTTTCTCAATGGCATGTTTATTAGTGAAACTTTTGTCCTCACTGGCTGGCAGTGCTGTAGAGAAACGTGGTACCCCAGAATCTGTTCTGAGAGCTACCTCTGTGTCCTGCTGGCTCTGTCTCTGCAAGGTACCCATCCTTCTGTGGTGACAATAGCAGGCACTGGGGCTCTGTGTGTGGCCTCCCCCACTCCTAGATCTGAGGGGCTGATTCAACATCTGACTCACGAGTTTCCTTTTATGCTGAGATATATTTCCAAGTATAATTTATTGAGAAGGGACAGATGAGTGTTAGCAGGCGCATGTTTTGCTTTAAGTCCATAACTGCAAGAACAGTTTTGCTATCTAATTCCTGTTCTTTAAGAAGAACTCACAGGATAGTTTCTGCATGGCAGCGCCCCATGTGTCATTCTCTTCTTCCAGAGAACAGCTTGTTTTTGGAAAGGTGTATCCACAAGGACTAATAAAATACACCTACTGCTTCCCTGATTAGTTACAGCACCAGGAGGACATCTTGCAGTATCTCCGCCCAAACTGTCCTGCCCAAGGTAATGAGCTCAACTTGTTACCAGCTCGTCCTTCATTTGAAGTTATCAGTGTGACCTTTTTATCACCTTTACTAGCAGACATTTGGCTGCTCGCTGCTGACTCAGAAGCTGCTGTCTCAGCTGAGAATACCCTGCTTTGTGAGTCATGCACTGTCTCTACAGGCAAACTGCTTAAAGGGCATGGTTGAATGGTGGTTGTTTCTGTGCTTCTGGAGCATTGTGCTGCCAAGTGGATTGGAAAGTGTCAGCAAATGTTGGATCGTATGTAGTTGTTTTCCTGGGTATCCTTCTAAAGCCACTCTAGCTTCATGTATCAGTTCAGATTATTGTGCTTCCAGTTCATATATATGGTTGATGAAGAGGTGGGCAAGTCCTTCTTCCCATCTGATCTTGCGATGGGTACCACTGATGTGTCAGACAGTGAGTCATGAAAAATTTGGTTGATTTTGTTAGGCTAGGCTGCATTTTTCTAAGTCCTACAAGTAGCCATAGCTGCTTCTTTGAGCAACTGACTTTAGGGAAATGTCAAGATCCATAAATAAGCATCACAGATGAGCAGGATCTAAGTATTGCCTGCCTATTCCATGTGTTAACATCTAAGTTCTGCTACTCATTAGTAGTCAAAATGTAATAGCATTCAGTAATGGGAAAGGTCACATCTCTGTCAAACTGTTAGTGGAAACATTTTTATCTAGAAATATATACCTATGTATAAAATACATGCATCAATTAAGGCTATATCAATCCTAAACTATCATGGGAGGGGGCATGTTGCAGCTACCAAGCTGAAGTCAGACATACTTTGGAAAGTCTGATGAAGCAAACACCTTGTAACCCAGTGATGCAATTTTCCAAAACTATGGAGAGGAAACAGTGAAGGGTCGTATCATCAAATGAACATGTGTGCTTCTTGGAGTTAGCTCCTGTAGGATAATTTGCAGTTTTTTTCTATCTTGTAATAGCCAGACACCAAATTTTTCAACACTTCATATGTAATTATAAAAATTAGTCTGCTGTAACCTTTGTGTACAAACAAGGTGATTAGTCTTATGCCAGTCACAGTGGTCTTTGTTATAGAACTACGCATGAAAGATTTGCTGCCTAAAATGTTTTGTGTTTCTGCTAAGAAACATTGGCTCTTACTTCAGGATGTGATTTACTAAACCATCCTTACTTCAGGATGTGATTTACTAAACTTCACAGACATCTGGTTGTGAACTGGATATGAATTGTTTTCTCCTTTGGTAAAATTTTGAAGTCTTGTTTTTTTCTGGAAAGGGATTTTTTTTTTCTTCACATATGTCCAAAATTGTGATGGTTCTTTTCTTGCATTTCAAACATAAATTGATGATATCTGTTGGCAACAGCAGGTGTTAACAGCACAGAAAAGGGCAAGTATTTGCAAAGATGCATAAAGAGTTACTGTTTTTTAAAAAATGTGAAGGATTTGTAGGCAAATCTGGTGCTATGCAAGTCTGTATGAGCCTGGAGGGAGAGAGAGAGTAGAGGGGAGCTGCCACTGGGCTAGCTCCTTGCCTTCCTCCCACACCTCTCTGCACCTCCAAGGAGAGAGTGGGACAGGGGGAAGGTGGCTGTAAAATACAGGCATCTTGCTGTTTTTCCAATTATGTTCTTATCTTCAGTTTGCTTGAGTTTAAACATGGTTACAAATTATCTTAGCTGTGCAAAGTCAGAGCATGGAAGTACCTTACTCTCTGGAGAAGACTCGCGGTCTCCTTTGGCTGTAGAGGAAAGTTAAGCATACCTAAGGTTAGATGGTATGAATATCCTCCAGAGATTTTTAAGCCCAGATAGTGCATTATGGTTATTAGCCCGTGTTCTGCAGAGGGGGTAGAGCAAAAGGGCTTGGCCAGTAATCCTGCACTGGGCCCCTTACTCTTGTTTGGGACCTGGCATGTCTTCTTTTAAAGAGAAATCCAGCATCTATTTAAAGACTGCAAGTGATGAAGAATACTCCACATCCCTGAGTAAGCTGTTTCAATGATTAATTACCTACTCTGTTAAAAATTCACACCTCATTTCTAATCTGAATCTGTCTAGCTTCAGTTTCCTAGTGTTGGCTCTTTAATAGCTGGGAGAAAAAGAGACATGTGATCCATCTGTATCTCTGTGCAGCCCCTTGTAAATTGTGATCAAGCTACCTTTTAACCTTCTCTTAGATGAACTGCACGTATAAAGATGCCTTCTATTGCAAGGAAACCTTTTCTTTTCTTTTTTTTTTTTTTTTTTTTTTCATAGCTCCAGTCATCTTGGCGGTTCTTTCTTGGGTTATTTTCCCCAGCAAGGTGACTTGGATGTATGCAGGAGCTCTGCACATGATTCCTGGGTTCTTGCTGATTCCAGAATCACTCCTCTAGAGGATGGGAGGTACTTGCAGGATTCTTTTGGGATCAAGGAGCCCAACCCCAGAGAACAGATCCTGGGACTCTTTAGAGTGGCATAAACCTGGGCAAACTTATGGAGATGGAGACAAACAGTTTTTTCCTCTGCCATCTCAGAACGATTAAAGTTTCCTTTAGTTTTTCTCTCCTTCCTCCCTCCCCCAATAGCTTTTCATGGAGAGTTTATAAAATTATTGTTGTTGCTTTTCAGAACAGAACATGTGGACTGCAGAGCTGGCTTTGATGGGTTCATGCAGACATTTTCTCTGCTGAATTTTTTGCTTATGGGCAGAGGAAAACCTTCTCAAAGTTTTTCTGGACAGTGGGAGAATGTTGATAAAGTCCTTAATATGCTCTCCAAAAATTTGTATGATGTGGAGAGACAGATAGATTTATGAGTAATTGGGGAAAATGGGAACATCAATCCTTTTCACACCCAGGCTTGGCAGATAATTGAACGTCCTCAAGCAGACACCATCAATGTAAAGATGCAAATTAGCTTTCTTTCGGTCTGACAGATATTTAGGTGGGGTGATAGCCTCCCGGGGCTTTGGTGGCTGTGACTTTAGCTGAAAAGGGCCAGATGATCATTTTATCTAATACATTTTGACTAAAGCACACTAGATGCTTGTAGGCAATCGTGAGGATTGTGCCATGTTATAGGGCTATGCAGGTCTGGATTCTGGCACTGTGCGTGGGTTTGCACTGTCCTTCACTTGGGCTTTGCCAGTCACGGCCTGAAAGAAAGAAGATGTTACTCAGGCTTCAGCCATCACGTACTGTATCAGGCCACATTTTTAATGCTGTTGCGACCTGAGCTTAGTAAGTCCAAGGCAGCTGGGCGTATGGCTGCAGGCTCCACATGGATCTGTGGTGAACACACACACACATCTCATGCAGAAAACACATTCTGCCAAGTGTCATGGCGGTCTCCTGGGTGAGACACATAGAGTGGACAGGGTATGCATTGACATTATCACTTCTTTGACTCCTGGGAGTAGGTAAATACATAGCTGTGATGTTACCCTCAGCTTCATGTCACTGATTATGCAAATTATGCCTGATTTAGTTCACATTTGGCAACTAATTTGCACAGATTGATGAACTTCAGGTAAGAAACCCGTGTGCTTCTGTGCAGGTAGGAGGCTGTCAGCCTCACTAAATGTCTTTATACAGCTGGGTTGCTCCTAGGTTCTGCTGTTTGGCATGCCCCACTCTCAGCGGCTGCTGTGCTTCAAGTAGGTAATGCTTTATCCATCCCTTCCCCAGTCACGGCTTGGTCCTTCTAGCTTATTTGTCAGTGCCAAGTGTCTTGATCAAAATAGGGAAGAGATGCATGGACTTAGAGTGATAAAACTCATTTCATGTTAGGGTTCTAAACATACACTAATTGGAAAGCAGTGGGATTTAAATCAGTGACTTGTAATATGTAATAAGTTCGTTGACTTACTGGCAGTGTTGTGATGTAAGAGGTGCTTAGCTCTGCTTGTGCATACTTGGGTTTCAGTTGCTTTTTT
>VZRU01006956.1:58321-70048 GCA_013398155.1 Pedionomus torquatus | reverse complement strand
TGGTTGTTTTTTTTTTTTTTTTTTGGTTTAAAGCTGAGGTATCCAGTAAGTGCTGCTTAAGTGGATCATTAACACAGCTCTATTTTGCAGGCCAAGAATAAGTAACCTGTAGGCAGAAGCAGGTGCTACTGATTGACCTATTACTTGCTGTACCAGTGAGTTCCAGAGAACTTTTAGAACAGCATTGCATATTGGCCTGATTTTTCTTGATTTGTTGAGCAGGCTGTGGGTGAAGCATTGATTTTATATAGCAGAGCCAACCACAAGCTTGATACTTTTGCTCTGCAAGTCATTGTGACAGAGGGCATTAGATTTCACCTGCCATGATGAAGCCCTGACTTCTGTTCCCAGGAAGGTGTGAAAAGCCCTCTGGTAACGCTTGCAAATTGCAAAATATGAAGCGCTGCCTGGGGAAGAGGTGAATACTAAAGTCATGTTCTCCTGACTGGCAATTTGGTAGCTAAGCCAAATGGTTTTCGTTCCCTTGTCAGTGCCTGAGATTGTATCTGAGCCTTGCGGAGAGGTGACACTCCTGTCAAATGCACAAATCATGAAAGGTATTTGAAGTCTTACAGCCCTGCAAGGCCTACACCATTAGAGGACCTGGACCTGATCATGTCATCAATGAATTCACCCTGGGGTGAGGGAGGAGGGACCTCTGGGGACGTTTGGCCAGAGCCCTTCTGTAGTTTGTTAGCATCGTATCTTACTTATCCCTACACCACACATAGATGTTTTCTGCAAATCCCCTTGGGTCTCCTTCACATGTGGTAAGTGGGAACCAAATGAACAGGCGGGTCTTTCTGTCGGAGTTCTGCTGAATTGATTTTTTGTTGACTGCAAACTTGAACTGGGCCATGCAAACACAGCACATTTTTGTTGCTGCAATGAAGTAGCTTTATATGTGCATGCTCAGATGTGTGTAAAGAGATGCTAGACTTAGTTTCAAACAACTTGTCTAGAAAATGGTGTTTGTGCCTGGAGAAACAGCTTCTTAAATGGCATGGGGAAGCCCACGATGAACAAAGAGCAAGGATTTAGGATATCCCTCCTTATAGATACTTCCACAGCTTGCCACTGTTTTTGCCATTTACACCCACTCTCTGTGGTGTGTCAAGCTTCCCTTTTTGCTCAGATCCACCAGTGCACAGCACAGGGTGAAACACTTCAAAGATCAGAGGTCTGAGTAGGTGCTAGAGGAGATTTAAGGGGATGAAACATGACTGCAGAAGTTGGGCTGCTTAAGTTTGCTGCTGGACACCTCAGAGCTGGATGAGGTGTCGAGGGGAGATGTGTTCACACTGAAAAATCTGACCGTGAAAGTAGTGGTGTTGTTGTGGAGATTAAGCATCATTTGAATTCTTCAAAGCAATTCCTCTGCCTCGCTCTGCAGCACGCAGGGGGGCATTGCTGCCAGCTCAGGTAAGGCATCTCACTGCTCTTATAGGCAGCTTTCTGCTCGCCTAATGCACTCTCTTGCTAGCTCCTTGCAGTGGGTAAATCCCTGCTGCAGGTCTTTGGCTCCAAGCTCACCATTCTGCTTTACGTATTCCTATCAGCGTGTCTCCAGTGTCTCCTCTCGGCTCAGTGAGGTGTCTGCCATGACGCATGGTGGTGCCTCAGATTTGAGACAGTGTTATTGCCACAGTACCTCTAGCCTGAATGTCAGGAAGGTGTCTTCTTAAATGGAGCCAAAATGCTGAGTGGTTGTAGGAGCTGTTCTTGTATGCATCTTTGTTCTCTGTCGCCCATTATGTTTTAGCTTCTTTTTTGTTGTTTTGGAGCTGAGCCTCATGGATGGCTCTAAAAGAAAGTGGCAGGAAAAAAGCAACAAGTGCTTCCTTTTTAAAATCTTTTTCAGTAATTGTGTAAAAGAGGGAGGTAGTATTGACTACAACTAGAAAATTGTTGACTTGACGACGGTAAAAAGACTTCCAGTAATTGAGGAGGAAATGTTAACCATGCCCATTTCAAACTCTTCCTTCATTTCATATCCATTTTGTCCTGGTGACCAATGTCTGCTGCCGACTGAGAACAAATTGGTTAAAAGCTCAGTGCTGCCACCTCTTCTCTTCTGGCGTGATGTATACTTGGTAGTTCTTATGCTGAGCTGCTCTGCAGGCTTATTCCTTATCCCCTCTTCTTACCCTGTTGCTCCTAAAATGCTTGCAGACCTTCATCGGTCATCCTGAAGAAGGGCACACACTCATGCTGTTGTGAGGTGACAGATAAAAAGAAAGGAAGGAAATACCTTTCCAAGCTGTCTGTAGTGGGAGTTGACAGTGGCAGCCAGCAACATAGAGCAGAGAAGGTGTATTTTGGTCAACTAAGCCATTTTTTTTTTCTGTGAATCACCTTCTCTTTTTCATTCAATCCCATTCTGCTCCAAGAAGCCATCAACAAACTCAATAACTCAACAAAAACAAACTATATATCTGCTCAAAACCAGACCATTAATTCTGTAGCATCCCACTTGTGAGCTGTATAGCTATGGATTGGTTCCATATAGTTAGTGAACCTGCCAAAGATTTTTCAGAAGTGACTAATGATTCTGTGTGCATCAGTTTTTGGCACCTGAACACCTATCCCCTGAAAGTCTCATCAATTATACATACTGTTATAGAACAGGCAGCCTAGTCCTGCCTCATCAGGGCAGCGCTCTGGTTTCCAGGGGGAACAGATTAAGCCTTTAGGCTTTTCCATCTTTGTGCTCAGTGTAAGCTTGCCATAAATAGCAGTGCCCCGATGTATAAACTCTCAATATTCATCTGGATATCTGTATAGCCGTTATGGTAAATGCAGTGTTAGGAATATACAAAATTAGAGCAGACTTTCTCTTTTTTTCTTTTTTTTTTTTTCTTTTTTCAGCAGAACTGGCAAAATTTTATCTAAATGCCATTTCATTTTAAAAATATCTCTTCATCTGAGTTGTTTGATACATATTTCTCTGGGTTGTTTTCATAAATTTAGCTATTAAGAATAAAGCAGAGTGGGCTGGAGAAAACCAAAACAATCTTCTTTGCTCATCCCTCTTTCTCCAGCTAGCCGATGTTGTTTTCTACAGCCCTTTGCCACACGTTTTCCTAAATACCGACCCTGCTGGAACGATTGGGAAATCCACCACTGTGCTCAGCAGAGCCAGGAATTTACCTCAGGTCCTTTATACTTACTTCTGCAGGTGTAGTGATTCTGCCCTGACAGAGACCAAGAAGAGTCTGACCCATCCGCCTCTGTTCCAGCTTTACTACCAAACCCAGACATAGGGCTAGAAACTTGACTTCCATAGACTGTTCTGCATGCCAAGCCCGTGGCTTTGGGATGCCTGCCAGCCAGCCTGGCTGCTGTTGCTTCTGCTGCTTTGCAGAGGGCCTGTGGATGTCTAAGGGATGCTGTCACCTCTCAGCAGCATCTGTATTGATTCTGAACACCATTGCTCCTCCCTGATCTGCAAGGCCCAGGCCCTCAGAGTCCTCTGCCTGCTTACAGCCACTTCTTACCTCCTAGACTTTCCTTGGTAGGAGTAAGCTCATGGTGCATCCTTCTTCCCAGGAGTGGTGTAATGCAATTTTGCCCATTCTGATGAGACACCCAGAGCCTGCTCTATCTTATGTGAAACTGTGGATCCTGGAAACTATGGTCCATTTTGCAGCAAAGTCAGTCTTGTGCTGCAAGACCACAGCTACATTAAACGAAAGATCATAAAACATCTTAGAATGGACTTTGCTAGTGAGATCTCTTACATACATTTCATGAGGAATGATCAGTGTTTTTGCAAAGCCAGTTGATAATTATCAGCTGAGCTTGACATTTCTGCTAATGGGTTAATACAATTTATTGTACTGTGGAGGGAAGGTAGGGAAGCCAATTTCACTTTCAGTTCCAGGTGGAAGATAATACCCAGCATTATTTCTAGAGACATCTTAATTTAAAGTCAAAGAAAATTTCAAATACAATTTAAATTCTTGCTAATCTTTGGTCTTCTGCTTGGCCAAAACCAATAGTTATTTACTTAACTTTGTGATTAAACTGAAAGCATCTTCTCTTTGTAGAAGAGTTGTTGCCCTTTAGGGAGATAAGGTTTCAGTTCTGACTACCATTAATTCTGTTTAAAAACTTCCCCAGTGAAATACATTTGAAAAACTACACACATTGCACTTCTTTTTCCTGGCTGCAAATCCTATATGCTCTGGTCTGCAGCTCATGTCTGGTCTCTCATGTCCCTTATGGAATTGGGGTGTTTCACGATAGCTTAATTTGGATCTTCCCCCCAGTACTATGAACAGTAGGAAGCTCATCTAAAAGGTTAGATTATTGCCATAGATTTTGTTTTGTTTTGTTTTGTTGTTGCTGTTAATGACATTCAGAAAGACCTCAAGCCTAGTGGCTACAAGGGAATTTTAAAGTTCAACTTAAGCAAACTAAATGTTTCAGGGGGAGGAATGTTTTGATTGGTAGTGAGTGAAAATTAGGTAATTGCTACTACCTATTTATACCAGCTGGTGAATTGCCCTGGGATCTCAAGGATATTCAAAAGCAGACCAAATAGTCTTACCAAAGTGTTAGGTATATGGTTATTCTTACAATATTTGAAATGAAAGTATTAATGTTTTTAAAAACTCCATTGACTTTTCATGCTCCAAGGTATCTTTACCAGACAGTTAACAATAAAACATTTTTCTGTGTTTGGGTAGTTATTCTTCCATGAGTTTTCATTGCTGCCATGTTCAAGCACTGTAGTTGACTTTAAAAAATATAATTTTTCCTTGAAATTCCTGCTAGCCTAAATTCTTATAAGCTTTGTTGTGCTACATTTATGTGTAAGGACAAATTTGATTTATGATCCTTTAAAGCAAAATAAGCAGTCCTTTTCTGTTGACTTACTAGTTGTTATGCCTGAGTATGTCTAATAAGTGGCCAGATTTACTTGACGTTCCATGAAACAAGTCAACTGGGCAGAAAATGGCATTCTTGGCTCTACATGGGAAAAAAAACCCCAACATTTATTTTTCTCTGGAAATTCCTACAAAGCAAAGACTTGAACCAAACTTCTTGCTTTCTTGTGTGTGAGGACACATCTTTGACTCTGGCTGGGTAGTCCTAGCTTCTCCTTGTGAAGTTCTGTACTGTCTCATTTTGAATATGAGGTACATACATAATAGAGTTGCACAATGTTGGCAGAGAGTTGCCCCAAAAGAATATGCTCATATTATTCAAATCAATTTTCTCATCCAGATGTGGTTAGTTGGGTGATCTCAAAATGCTTGCTGCTTGTCCAAGAGACTCTATCTTTTTTGCAAGACTTTTTGTCACAGAACCATCCTGAATGTCTAGCTTCCAGGAGTGCCATTTCATTTTTGTGAGGGTGACAGATTATAAGGAACACGGACATGAAGCCCAATTTTTTTTTTTTTTCTTTTTTTTTTTTTAGTAAAGAAGATTAGCTAGAGGAATCAATGACCAAAGAGGAGTGATGGATTCCACATCCTTTGATATCTTCATAGTCAGTCTGAGTGCCTTCCAAATACTAATCAAAGATGGGACGGTTGGCTCTGTGCAGGGGTGATACTGTGGCTTGTGTTATGAATGGGCTGAGCACAGTTGCTCCAGTGCCTCTTTTGGCCCTGAGATCCAGGAGTTAAGGAGAAGTCTCCCTAGGGAGGTATATCTGGTCCCACATC
This sequence comes from Pedionomus torquatus, assembly GCA_013398155.1. NCBI lineage: Eukaryota > Metazoa > Chordata > Aves > Charadriiformes > Pedionomidae > Pedionomus > Pedionomus torquatus. The sequence continues at coordinate 64,370 of VZRU01006956.1, read as the reverse complement.
TGGAGTGTCACTTTGCCAGGATAGTGCCACCAATGCCTGGCAGTGCCACTGAAGCGTCTTGGTGCACAGAGGTGACAGTGCCCGACTGTTGGAGACAGATCTGGAGGCTCTTGGGCCTGGGAATAGCAGCTGTGATTAATCCTCTTCTGCCTCGTGTAGATGTGTTGGCTCCCTCCCTGTCTGAGAAGTTGTCATCTATCTTCATTCTCCACCTACCCATCTTACTGCCTCCACTTCATGCTGTCCCTGTGTTATGTCCCTGTTGGTTTCTCACACCCTGTCAGCACCTTTTTGTCTTCTCTCTCTCTCCAGTGTGTTTTTCCTGTTCTCTCCTAATGGTCCCACTTTCCAAACTGATGTGCCTTTCCCTTTCCACATGCACAGCACGCTTCTTTTGTGCCCCACCACTTCCCTTCTCCTGCTTCTGTCATACCTACCTAGGCTTTAAACTCTTTGAAGTCCTCCTACTCTGTTGGTATTTGGTAGGGTTGGCTTTTCGGTTTGTGCTGTAGGGATATGCAAAAATATGTATTATCTGACCTGTTTATTCCAGCATGAGGAGGACCATGAGGAGGTAAGTGCTCAAAGTAGCGGCAGGTAGATCCCATTTATCTACATTAATACTTTGCTGGATGCTCATTAATCCTTGGTGCTATAGGTCCCACTGTCGCAAGTGTGATTAATAACAACAACAGTAATAATTTACAAAGATTTTTATTTTAGAGGGAAAAAGCAGAGAGAATCTAGAAACGATCAGACTTGTTGTTCAGATCATGAGGCTGAAAGTCACACTGAAATTAAAGCTGCGATAAAAAGTTTTTAATTTTGTACAGTTCTGCCTTTGCCTTTGAACAAAGGTTTGTTTCTGAGGTCACAGTTTATGTCTGAAGCCACCACCAACAGAGGACCATTATTCTCACAGCCATCTGCTGGAATATTCGTCTAGCAATGGGGAACAATTCTGAATGTGATGCTGCATCCTGCAGAATTTCCTTGCAGGAGCAGAAGGAGAGACCAAGCTCTACAGCGTTGCAAGCTGGGGCCTGCACTCCTTTTCTCTGCAGCTGCCCAACCATGTGGTGGTCGGCATCCATCCAGTGGTTGGCAAAAGCGTCACCGGAGCTCAGCAACCTGGCCTCACCCCTGTCAGTCCTGGATCACAAGATCGGATCCTGAAATGTTTTCTGATGTACATTGGTGTTTCCCTGCTGCAGACTTCAGCAAGAAAAGCAGCAAGGGTCACTCTGGCATGCAGACTTCTGGGTATGCACTTGAACCCCTGCTAAGAGGGAGGAGAGAGATAAAATCAGATGTGCCAGCAGGAGTGGCTAGATTTCCTTTTTCCTGCTAATGTCCCATAACAACTGCAATATTTAAACGTTAGCTGCTCCTTCAGGGCTTTTTTCGACCTTAATATTTTTTCAAGCTGTGGATTAGAGCCAGAAGATTTCTCTCGTTTCTGAGCTGTGCCTTTCTAAAGCAAATAGATAGGGTCTGCACCTCTGCTGCAGTGGCCCCTTCCCACTCACCTCCCTTTGGTGCCTACTGGCTGCCCAGCTGTCTGCTCTCTGCCGCCGCTGGGATGAGGGACCTGCTCTAGTCCGTTTGGAAAAATAATTGACTTTAGGCTGGCGATTTGCACTGTGATGATCACGTTTGCTGATTGAAACATAGACTTTTCCCTGGCAGGAAATGAGTATTGTGGAACTGGTGTGGAAGTGCTATTTTAAAAAACATTTCAAAATGTGGGGTAGAGAGAGAAAGAAAAGGGAGTGCAACGGGGGAAAAAAAAAAAAAAAAGAAAATTACTGCCCTCAAAATGTTCTGTTTTCCCTTGTAATGTTTGCAATGTGCTTTGGAAGCTGGGAGATTAAATATCTTTTTCTAATGCTGTTTGCCAGAGTGACACAAATTGTGCCTGTCTTTTCTCCTGTGTTTCAGTGGCACATGAGCCAGTGTAGCCCAGTTTCTTAGCATTTGCTGTGCACGCAGCAGCTTTGATAATATTAAGAGTGATGTGTGCAACTCTGGAATACTATTTAACTGCGCCAGGTAGGAGAGAACGTGTCTTCTGGGAGAATCTGGCTGCTGCTTGATTTTTATTTTTTTGGAAAAGCTCTTATCTCAGTGTAGTAGTAAAAAAAAAATAAATATATATATATATTTATTAATGGCAACATTTTAAATGTGGATTTTGTTCAGATTTCCAGCCAAATGCAGTTCTGACCCTGCATATTTTTAAACACATGTACTCTGTGTGTGTATAGTGCATGTCACATCAACAAACATTTTCATATCTTTAAAAATATTTTCAGACCATGCTCCTGAAATCAGTGAAACTTTATGTGCACATACAATTGCATATGGGTAAACTAGTTTTGGTCTTCAGAAGAGTATTGCTGCATTCTAATTGTAAGTTTAAATGAAAGCTGGCTACATAAACCATACAGGAAACAGGGGTACACTGCAGCTAACTATTATCAGCTGTATTCAGAGACTTGCCTCTCTAGGGTCTCTCTAAAGTCACTGGAGATAGAGATATTACTCTAGAGATGATTCAATGTACTTGCTTAATTTAGGCACATCGGGAGAATAGTCTTATAATTTAGGTGCAAAAAAACAGGTGGTGTGAATAGCCCTCCCTGTTTTAAATCCAGAAAATGATTGTTGTCGTGAAAATAAATGATGGAGGTACTGTCAGCAGCGGTGGCTCCAACAAGGACTTCCCATGCCCCCTGGGAAGCTAATTAACCTCCCCGTCTCCATCCTGGAGACAGGCTCTGCAGGGCTTTTGTGAGCTGTGCTCATTAATATCAGCATTGCACCCTCAGACCCTGGGAGGAAAGGTGGAAGAGAAGAAGAAATATTTTTACAGTAGGCAGCTGCTTGATTTCTCCCCTATTAAGGGAGGTCATGAGCACAATTCATGAACACTGGGTACAGGATGGATCTCTGAAAGCTCAGCCAGCGAGCAGGGAGGACCTTGACCCTGCCTGTGCGTCCCTGTCCCACACTGCTGTGGGGCATGGGTGGTATCCCATGCCATGGGAGCCCCTTAGCATGCCACACGCGAGAGACGCCAGGGGAAGAGATGACTTTGCTCTGCAGCAGCATCTCTTAGCCACACAGGGACAACGCTAAGGAGTTTGGTGTCTCTGCTGCAGTCTCAAGTGTGACTTTGTCCACAGCAGAAAAAGATGGGGGCTGCTGTTGAGCCGCAGTGGCATTGGTACTGGGGACCAAAATGGACCGGGTGGGGCGCACGCTGAAATTAATCTCTTAGTGCCGCAGGCTTGAAAATTAAGTCTTTTACTTTTGGAAGTCTCCTTAGCAGAACTGACAGGACTCTGCACCCAGCAGCAATCCTTGCAGCAGAGCAGAAGGTGAGTTGTATTTTTTTGCTGTTTTCAGCCTCCCAAACTTTCATTTTTTGTCAACTGACTGTGAAAGGTGTCGGTTGTCTCTGAAGCAGCATGGGCAGACTCATGCTGAAAGACTTAGCTCTCCTATGAAAGGATGAGTGGGAGGACTGGCACAGAGTTGAGCTTGATTAGTATTGAGCGTAAGTTTTTCCTTGACAAGTCTTTGGCACATTTCTGATTACTTACCTCTTCTCTGTGCCAAGTCCTTGCAAGACATGTACTGAATGTCCAGTGCCAAACAATCTTTTTAAATATTAATCACTAAGAAAGCACATGAAATCTATGGTTCAAAAACTGTGTATGTGTCATTTGATCTAAAACAAAACACCTTTGAGCCATGCTTGGATTCAGTTTCTTGTTTTCTGTATTTTAGAGTTTTTTCTCCTTATAAACCACTTATTCGTGCAGACCAGATTATGGCTGGCCCTTGCTTGTGTGTAAACATGTGCAATTCTTGTCATTAACCTTGTGCTGCAGCCAGTTTAATTCCCAGTCTTGGTGTTAGTGTGGAAGGCAAGAATGAATGGAACTGGAAAAGCCTGCTGGGTCAGGGCTTTCGTGGTTCATATGGTATCTGCACCACAGGTAACTTCTTACTCCCACTCCAAGATGACAAAGAAACCAACCCCAGATGACAAAGGTGGGTAAGGCCCTTTCTTTGTGGTGGAATCTGAACAGAAGCAAGGATGTCAGGAATGCCCGTAGTCTTTATTGTGGCGATCTACTTCAGGTTGAAGTTTGATCAGATACTTGAACTTGAGAAAAGGTTTACAAGTGGCAAAAGATATAGGACCTCTTTTGAGCTTTCCTTTCTCAGGCATCATTCCTGCTTCACCTGCCCTTGACAGGCCCTGACATTCAGCTGGCCTGTTGGTGAATTGGTTTGGCTTTCTATACTGGCTTATAAATAAAAAAAAAAAAAAAAGAAAAAAAGGAAAAGACATTTTATGCTACTGTGTGAGGGAAGAGTCACCTTGTGAAATCTCACTGTGACCCTTGCAGCTGAGCAAAGTTTACTTTGGTCAGGTTGCACCATATGTTCAACAATTCAAGTCTGGGGGAACAATTCAGAGAGAATCTCAATTTCGTAAAAAGAAAGATAAAAGGTTGAAATGGGTAAGGTGGAAAGGAATGCATTCACTGAACACAGCTGGTAAATAGAAGACACCAGTATTTTTACTTTCTCCTCTTTTCATTCAGAGCAGTCAACTTTGACTCTCTAGTTCTTGATAAGATCTGAAGGCAGAAGATCTGCCTGACCTGAGGCCGTACTGGAGGAGGAGGGAGAAACCTGCAAGTAACTGACCTGATTTGGAAAGTGACCTGTCACAAGCCATTAAAAACAGGACCAGTTACTCTGGTGCCTTCTCAGGGTGTTAGGCACTAGGGCTTGGAAATTTCAGTACCATGTTGTGTTACCCACGCAGGCAGTGATTGGAGCAATGTACTTCCGAAGAACAAGCAGTTCTTTTATTACTTTTCATGCCTTCCCATTCTCCCCATTTCAAATACAATATTCAAATGTATTTCAAAAAGTTCTGCATGCTCTGTGATGCCCTTGGATCCAGTTCCTCTGGGGACACAATGATAGTCTCTAGCCTATTCCCTTTATTTATGCTCTCTGGGATTCTTCTGCCCATAGATAATCAGTTTTTTTGCTTCTGTGTAGGCAATTCCTCTCATGAGATGTGAAGCCATTTAAGTCTAGCTTTGCAAGACAAGTGCAAATTACGTCACTGAAAAAGAGAAAATGGATTCCCCTGCCATAGTTGTCTGACAGTGTCTAAAGATGGCCAAAAGTATCAGAATTTCCCTTTAAGTTGGAGAAGTTACCTTGATCAAAACTTGCCTTTCTCCTGTTGGCCTTTGAAACCTCTGAATCTCACTTCAGTTCACGCTGATGACGTAGAAGAAGCTACTGCTTTTAGGGAAAATGCTTTGTTATCCACTCTAAAAATGTGCATATTTTGAAATTAATTTTTGTTTGGTTTCAGAAAAAAATCCAGGGTTTTCAAAATGTGACCTCTCAAAAAATTTTTGGGTGGCACAAATTTTCTAAAGTTTTAATTTCAAGGCCCAGAAATGTGTTTTTCTGTTCTGTACTTCAGCTTGTCTTTTGTTTCAATAATTTTCACTGGTTTGTGACCTGCCATGAGTGGTACTCAAGTCATATGTCCCGGTCCTGCCGGGATAGTAGAAATTTTCTATTCTGTTTACATTTTGCTCAAGGATAACTTATCACAGGGAATGAAATGTGGGAATGGAAATGTACAATGAACTTTTCAGCTACAATTTGAAATGTTTCATTTTAAAATATAGCATGGGAATACAAATCAAAATTAATATATTTTATGTAATACCAATTTTAAAATAATGCCATTTTTGACCAGAAAATGCTGCGATCTGAAATTTTGGTTAAGCTTACTTCTTTAGCCTCTCTTCAGAAGCTGCAGTTCAAAGTGATAGTACTTTACAGTTTGATGTTTTCTTTGGTTCTAGACACTTCTCAATTTTGCTTAAAGATCACTGATGGAGTCAAAGAAAAGGGCACACAAGTGGACATAATGTACATCTATTTTGAGTGAAGATTTAACTAGCTCTTTCTAGCCACCCCCTCACCCCCCCCC
>VZRU01006956.1:0-58288 GCA_013398155.1 Pedionomus torquatus | reverse complement strand
CCCCCTCCCCAGGTGACTGCACATTTTTTGCTTAGCTCCGTAACGTTTACTAAAGCTGTATTACGGCAAGGTGATGCTTTTAAAATGTGGCTCACACGATGGGATGAGAATCCCCCAACAATTCATTGTGGTAATGCAATTGTCTCAATTGCTTCCGAGAAATGTATCCTGACGTCTGTGTCTACCTTATGTGAGGTTAGCTCACGTTGAGGTTGTGAAGTAAACTTCAGGCTGTCCAGGGTGATGCAGCCAACTAATACTACGTTTCAGCAGTGGGATACAGCCGTTCGCTTTAAGTGGAAACCCAGGAGCATATCATGTCATATCATATTTAGGTTTGCAGACCTGTGTGATTTTCTCTGGGACTAGCTGTGACACAGTGCATGAGTGGCATAATCATTAAAAAAACTTCAGAGAGCCTTGCTGCAACTAAGGAGCATGACTTTCTTGCTAAAATTAGCTGTGTTTGAGAGTATGAAGCGGGGAGGGGAGAAAGGAATGGAATTAGTCACAGTAATGTCAGCTTTGGGTTAAATCCAAGTGAAATCCAGTGACGCATTTCTATAGCTTTGTGTTTTCCAAAGGCTGTACCTTGATTCTTTGGACAAATTAAGTACTGGAATTCTTTGACATCTCCAAGATCCTCAATTTAGCTTAAAGGCTTCAATATCAACTCATCTCTACTGCCCAGGTGAAGACATTTCCCTTCCCTCTGATACACTACCAGCTGCTTGACCCCACACCACTTGAGCAGGGACTGATTACAGGTTGAGACACTTTCCTGGCAGGAGTGGTGGCATTTCAAGCCTGTGGCAGGAAGAGAGGAACTGGAAGACTTGGATGCGATTGTCAGTCTCTGCCTTCATGCCTCCATGCCATGTGCAGGGGCTGCCCATGGCTTTCAGAGGGCTGAAGGTGCCCTGGCTGGTACTTGTGGGTGCACAGTCCCAAACAGAGCCTGTGGTGGGTGCCTCAACTTCAAAGAGCCCAAGGCTGCAAGAAGAGCTTGCAGTTCTGCCTTCTGAAAGCTGGGACCCCCACGGGCCCAGAAAGCTTCTCACTTTACCCAGCAACATGATGTCAGGGAAGAGATAAAAAACCACACACCCCTCACCACCCCCTCCAAGTAGGCTAAATGCTTATCTCTTTCATGTCTTTGATGTCTTATCACATTTCAGATGCTGTCACTATGCCCAGCTGGGATATTTTCAGTGGAAATACCCAAGGAGAAATGAGAACAGTTTTGGTAAAAATAAATACCCAGAACTCAACCTCCTTTGCATTGCAGTGTGATGGGATTTGGAAAGATTAAAAAGATGTGTGAAAGAAAGAGCTTGTTTATGCAGGAAGTTGCTGTGAAGCAGGACAAACCAGGCTTCACAGCTCTGTGCTGCCATGCCTGAGCTGTTTCCAGTGCTGGAGTTAGTCATTTGGAAACCACCTGCAGTGTAAAAAAAAACCCCATCCTTTCTGCTGGGGCTTTCTCTGCAAACCTCTCACCAGTGCTGTCAGGAGACAGGCAACACCATTCCCCAGCCCCTCCGTGGTGTAGTGCAGACTTGTTCACCCCTTTAGTCAACATCTGCTTCAATCAATTAAAAATTATTTGTGCCTTGCTGTATTGTACTACATGGTTGGAGTGTATGTGTGTGCGAGTCATTTGCAGCTTATGATACCTCACAGACTGAGGATGCTGCTGTATATCTGCAAAACAGGAATGTAGTCTCTGATAAACATGGGAGATGGGTCAGACAAACGGAAGCTTGATCATACCTATTGCTGCACCCGTGTTCCTCAGAACTGGCCTTCTGTTGAAGGGGGTCTGCTGTAAAGTCCTGCTGCCACAGCCTGGCATGCTGTCTTTTCACAGGGGTGGGTTCCCAAGAAGTATATACACTACAGTGTACCTAGGGGCTTTGTTCTGTCTTGGGAAAACTGTACGGCCCCTACACCAGCTTTTCATGGTTCTTCAGAGCCGTGTGAAAATGGCAAGTGCTGACTATCTAAACAGATGCTTGATAGAAAGTATTCTCCTCTCTGTAGACAGCTCTTCCAGTTGCACTCTGCTTTTCAGTAGGCTTCCCGTTACCTTTGTGGCAATGACACTTAGGCAGGATCCCGTGTCATAAACAGCATGTGTGCTTTTACCCTTGTGAACTAACTAACTTTTCCTCTTTTGGATGCAGAGGTGCATCCCAGCTTTGCCACAGGGGAAGCCTGTTTGCACAGACAGTTACCTGAAAGCACAAAAAATGCTCTGAAATCACACTGTATCCTACCTGGAACAGCTGGGGTTCACTTGCTGTGGTGAGGTGAGGCTCTGTGATCAACCTGCAGTGGCAAACCGAGGGTGAACCTGGCCATACCAGCTGCTCTGGTACTGGGCTGGATGTCAGCATTCTCCCATGTTGCTGTCTTTCAGACACCGGTTATTGAGTTACCGCTCTCAGAGATGCCAGCTGGGAGATTGTTACACCAGAGAGCTCGTACACATCAGTGGGATCAAGGACACTCTCTCTGGAAAGAGAGAGCAGCTGAGTAACTATCTGTTTCTTTTTTACATATTGTTTTTTTTTCCTTCATCAGGAGGTTGAGTGTCTTTCAGGGTACAAACAAGAGCAGCTTTGCCCTTTGACTTAAGCCTTGGAAACCAGGTAGAAAACAGGATAAAGTATTCTGTCATACTCCAGAAACAGAGCAGCAGCACTGGTATCTCCCCTCCTACTGCAGCAGTTTTTGTAGGAGGCCAGATAATATTTACCAGATTTGTATGCACGTCTCTAAGGAATTCTGAAAACACTTTTAGAAATACCTGTCCCTGTTTCAATTATCTCTGTTCAGCAAGTAGCACTATTGCTACTCAGTGGGGTCTGAAACATTAATGACATTTCCCAGCGGGGGCCCAGATGGATGAGGCAAAAGAGAAGGAATTGGTTTAGCCATGGAAAAAAGCGTTGAAATCAGAAATCTTAAAGTTATGCTAAGTTTTGTAATTTTATTAGTTAATTTAACAGTTCATTTAACAACTGTTAATCATTTTTTAAAAAATAATTCTTCTTTCTAATTAGAAACCCTTCATATTATATTGGTATTCTTGTTTAAACCTCATGGTTATCTTTCAGTTGTGAAAACTGTAAATTTAACCCTTAATATTGAACTGAAATCCTCACCATTTTGAACATAGTTTTATAATACGGCTATTAGATGCATGGTGTAATTATTATTCTTAAATGAACATGACCTCAGACTTATCTGTGAGCCAAAAGAAGGTATTTCAGATATGTGCAGCTGAGAGAAATTATTCATCCCATATTTTTTAAACTTCAATGAGCTTTCTAATAGACTTTCCCAAATCTCAAATAATGTTAATCATCTCAAACCTTGGAAGGTAATTATCTTTTTTCTCAACAGGAAATTATCTTTCCTTTTCCCTTTCCCTTTCCCTTTCCCTTTCCCTTTCCCTTTCCCTTTCCCTTTCGCTTTCCATTTCCCTTTCCCTTTCCCTTTCCCTTCCCGGTGTCAGGATGTAATAATGGAGTGTTTTCCAGAAGGATGTTGAAGGTACTCTGTTTACTAACACTGAACTAACACTTGTTACTGGAGGCTTGTTCTTGTTCTTATCCTTTCTCCCCACAGGGAGGATTGTTTGAGCTGTTCAGTTTCAGAATTACAGCAGGCTTTCCCCCCTTTTATTCTAAATGTACCTGTCACTTGGTGTTTATTTAGGGAAAGGAAAAATGACAACTTCAGAATTGTACCTTGCAGTAAGAGCCTAATTTGCTGATGTCTGCAAGGGTTCAAGGTCTCGGAGCTCCAACTTGTACATCAAACCAAACTGAAAGAAAATTTCATTTCCCACACAGGTCAGTCTTTGTTCTTGTGCAACAAACTTCTGCTCTGCCTAAAACCTGAATTTCCCAACCTAACAGGAGCAACCAAGTGTTTCAAGAACCTAAGTGTGCAAAATGCTGAGTGTCCTAAACTTGTAGTGAAGGGGGCAAGTTGTAGACACTCTGTGTTTAACAGGGTGAATTCTTGCTGCCTTTAGTGCACCGGCCTGTGTGGTTAGGTGTTTTCATATTATATTTTGCTTTTCTGTTAGATTTCAAGGCTATCTCATAAATACATTATTAATAAGTCAGGTAAAATCTATTCACTGAATTGTTTCAAATGGCGATGGAGAACAAACCATATTGCTTTGCTGCTGCGGCATAGTGCTGCGGGCTTGGAGGTATCTGATGCTATCTCCTGGCTCACCTCCTCAGAAAAGGACAACAAAGCCGAGGCGGGAGTACAGACTCTTGCAATTCTATCCAAGGCAAGTGAGACTGAGGGAAAGGGGCTTGTTGACATGAAATTATAACAATTTCAAAAGCGACAGATGGACTAAGATATGATAAGGACAGGATGCCTCTCACTCACAGAACTACCAGGAGATAGTTCTAACACTCAGCAATGATACGAGAATTTCTTGAAAGCACGCCTTGTCTTTTTAGCACTTGCTTCTTCGCAAGGGGGGTGGGATGGGTGTGTGGGGGTGTCAGGATAATACTCTCAAGGGAGATTGCTCCTTCCATCCAGCTATTTCACAATATCAATTTGTAAAGAGAAGGTGGTTGAAAACAGACCAGCTCTTGGAAGTCCTGAAGTTGTCTTGGCTTCTACTTATCTGGAAGATTGCTTTACTTAGGTGTGTTATCTCCATGTAAAACCACCCCATTTTGGTTCTTAGAATCATCTGAGCCACTTTGAGCACTATACATGCTTTCAGAGAAAAATTAGTAAAGCAAAGGGCTGAGTTCTTGGTTATTTACTGGCCACAAAGTTACAATACAGAAATATGAAAGTTCTGTTGGTAGAAACATATGTGAATGTTGGTAGAAACAGAGTCTGATGTGCCATCCAGACCATTCTGTACAAATGAAGTGTTCCTTATCTGTCAGAAATGATCCTACACATTGGCTAATGAAGCCATAATTTTGTAAAAGGTGGAGAGAGAGGTTATCTGATTAGGTAGGTGTGGATATAATTCCTTGCTACAGAAAGTACTAAGCAAGTTTTAGTACACACACAATCTCAGAACTTTGACATAATATGTTAAAAAGAGACACATATGCAAAGTAAAAAGAATAAATTAAAAATTGGAGATGCAATATCTCTTAGAATATCAATTCTGGTATTATTAATAAGTGATTACATCTTGGCGAGGGAAAAATATATAGAAAAATCAATACTAATTCATTTGGACCACTCAGCATTAAATATGATGGACCGCAAATCCATGCAGGACTCCTGATGATTTTGCTAGGGGTAGATAATTCTCTGCTTCAGATACTCCATTGCTTCCTTCCAACCTCACAAAAAATAATCTGAAACAAGTGGGGTTTTTTTGACCTGATATTTTTATTTGCCATTCCCATGTATTTGCAAGCTGTTACAGAAGGCAAAATTCTCTGTGCTTTGGCTGACAGGTGTATTTCTCACCTTTTCTGACCTTGGTCTGTTTCTTTATGATACTCTGGAATAGGTAGGAGTTAATCAAATCATTAGGCATGTCCATGGATTCCTAGAAGCAGTAAGGGACATAGGAAAGTCAGAAGATTTCTGGTCTTTCTCTTGTAGTTTGGAGCCCTTCTTTCTCTGTGTGCTGTTTCTAGTCACAGCCAGAGGTGGTTGCAAGCCTCCTTGTTGATACATGGACTTGCAAGTTTTGTTTTCTTTCCTAGGCTGTCTTTTCTATATTTAGCCATACATCAATAATCTTCAAAAAAACTGGACAACATTGTCGTTAGCACTGAACAAAGCTTAGAAGATTTGACTAAGCAGGATGTGGATGGTAGACTTATGTGAGTACGCTTCAAATTGGTTCAGAACAGATTTGACATCTGCGCTTCCTCATGGATTAATTGGGATGAATAACTTTGACTTTTTAAAACTTTTTAACTTTAACTTTTTAAAAAATTGCACTGGGTGCTTATGTCGTATGACAACATTTTATTTCCTTCTTGGGATTACTGAGATCTTGTTGGTTTAAAAGCCATGAAAAGAAAGCTGTGTGAAAACTGTTGACCACATATTGAGCTCAATAAATCCTTACGAAAAAGACCTATACATTGTGTAACTTTTACTCAAAGACTGACATATCCATCGTTGGTATCAATCGTCATAATGCTACTGACACCAATGTTATGCTATTCTATGTAATCTGAATTCAGAATAAGAATGTGTTGTGTTTGTTCTTTTCCCTAAGCATAGTTTTTCTGTTGTGAATACTGAATTGTCTATATGAAATTTTAGTTAAATATAAATTTGTAGTGAAGCCTGTGAAAACCCTAGGATTTTAGTTACTGATGCTACTACTGATGCTTAGTCTAGCCCAAGACCCACTTGGCTACGTATTGAACAAATTTATAGGGGGCTTGCAATTGGAAGAAGGAGTTTACAATCCAAGACTAAGATGGGAGAGAACTGAACCCAATAGCATATAAGGATATGGAACTGCATGGATGGTCACACCCAAAGTGTTGCAGTCAATGGCTCAATGTCCAAGTGGAACCAGTGATGAGTGGCATTCCTCAGGGGTCAGTACTGGGACCAGTACTGTTCAACATTGTTATTGGTGACATGAGCAGTGGAATTGAGTTCACCCTCAACAAATTTACTGATGACACCAAGCTCTGTGATGTGGTCAATATGCTGGAGAGATGGGATGCCACCCAGAGGGACCTGGACAGGCTGGAGAGGTGGGCCCGCGAAACCTCATGAAATTCAACGAGGCCAAGTGCAAGGTCATGCACCTGGGTCACAGCAGTCCCAGGCACAAACTTAGGCAGGACAGAGAATAGACTGAGAAAGCCTTGGGTATGTTAGTGGACGAGAAGCTCAACATGAGCCAGCAATGTGTGCTTGCAGCACAGAAAGCCAAGCACATCCTGGGTTGCAGCTAAAGAAATGTGGCCAGCAAGTTGAGGGGTTTGATTTTGCCCCTCTATGCATCCAGCTTTGGATCCCTTAGCACAGGAAGGACATGGACCTGTTGGAGCAGGTCCAGAGGAGGGCCATGAAGATCATCAGGGTGCTGGAGCACTTCTCCTATGAAGACAGGCTGGGGTAGTTCAGCCTGGAGAACAGAAGGCTCTATGGAGACCTTTTAGCAGCCTACCAATACCTAAAGGAGGCCTACAGGAGAGCTAGAAAGGGACTCTTTACGAGGAATTGGAGTGATAGGATGAGGGTAATGGTTGTGACCTGAAAGAGGGAAGATATAGACTAGATAGTAGAAAGAAGTTCTTTACTGTGAGGGTGGTGAGGCACTGGAACAAGTTGCCAAAAGAAGTTACGAACACCCCATCCCCGGGAGTGTTTAAGGTCAGGCTGGATGGGGCTTTGAGGAACCTGGTCTAGTACGAAGTGTACCTGCCCATGGCAGGGGGGTTGGAACTAAATGATCTTTAAGGTCCCTTCCAACCTGAACCATTCTATGACTTTGCCATTCTGTATAAAGGAGCACAGGGGAACAGAGGGACAAAGAAACACAGCATGATGCAGTGATCTCAGCACACCAAGAGCTCAACTGTTGAAATATTATGTAGACATCAGGCAAGAGAGACCTTCAAGGAGCTACCTCTTTTGTTGTTTTTTTTATATTTTTTTTCCTAGCAGCAATTTAAAGCATAGAAGGTGCTTACTTGAAAATCTTAAGTGGAAAATAAAACTCTCTTGGACTGGGTGGTAGTAAGATACAATTACTGAGGCAGAGATAGTAGGGAAGGAGTAAGCCACAAAGGGCTTTGAATTTCTATTGGATTTGAGAAGGGTACTGTTCAGCAAGACCTAAAAATAGTAGCTAGCTGAACTCCAGGGCTAAGTGTGCAAATACATTTATGAATCATACTTCTTTAAATCCGGTTAGCTCTGTTCAGTGATAAGAGTCGGTAGTAACTTTTTCCATTGATTCTGCTTAGAGACACCTCCCTTCCAGATAACTTTAAGACATCATGCAATGTAGTGATTTGATGCTGAATGTGATTAGAGGACTGGCGCTTGTAGAGGAGGCCTCCCTCTCTTTTTTCAAACTTAATAGGTGAAATAAGGGGCATTTCAGCTCAGGTTTGAAGGCTGGGATTCAGCATTTGAAGTGTCTGTAGGTCTTACTGTAGAAAACTATTCTTGCTGTGCTCTAACAAGGCTCAGAGCTCACTCTTAAAGCATAAGGCAAAGTCTGCTCCCTTGAGGTTTTTTATGTTCCAAGTGTAGGCTGATTGAACTCTTGCAAGCACTTTTATATTTTGGTGCACGTCAAGCTGTTCTGGAAATGCCGTGAGTACATATTTATCACAAACAAAACAGCAATGAGAATTTTTAAAATAAATGACTGAATCAGTGCTTTATGAAGGCCATTTAGATTAGACAAGTATTGAGTGATCTTATGCCAAAGCACTCTCTTTTGGACTATTAGCAAAATAAAAGGTTCATATGTTTCAATATCTATGGTCTAGTTAAAGACATCAGGCTGAAATATGCTAGAGTTAGATACAGCCATAATATGATCCATCAGTCAGAAAGCACATGGGCCTCAGGAAATGAAATAACAATCTTAGTAATGGTGGGAGCTTAGAGGGAGAATATGGTTAAGGTAATTAGAAAGAGTTTCAATCAAGGAACAAGTTCATCTTACAAGTGTTCTTCCACAGAGAGAGCACTTTCCATGAATGACTTTTGCTGCCCTGGCTTCTTGATCTTCATGCAAAATTAACTAAGACTCATCAAAATTTCATGGCCTATAAACTAAGCCACTTCAGTTTAGTGTCACCCAGATGAAATACTGAAGCGTGACCATGGCACTTGGTAATAAACAATCATCTAAAAGGAAGGGGTGGGGAAACCTGTGGTGCTGAGGAACTAAAAACCAATTAAAAACTACATATAAAAGAGGAATCACAAGAAGGAATTAAGGAATGATGAGAAAGTCAAGGAAATAATTGAAGGGAGAAATGTCATTCTAACCTTTTAAAATATTAAAAAATTAATATACCTGAAATATCATCAAAACCCAATCCTGTAAACAAATCTATATTCATAGGCCTTCATGCCTGCCTTCAGGATGCTCTTTAGATGCAAAAAGCATTGATCTGGTGGCCTAAGGAGGACCTAAGAGATGATGTGAGATCAAGTTACAACCACAGGGAGAAGAACACTGAAATTTCCAGATCCTCTTTTCCTTTTCCTCTGGATTACGCTTTGGATTACATATAATTTATAACTGAGCATAACACCCGGGAAATCCTTCAAGAAATTATGCTCTGAAAAGCCTGTTTACAGTTGACACAGATCTGTTTAGCAGACGTGTTTATCAGATTTACTTATGTTCCTGCGCAACTGAAAGGTGTTGATAGATGTAGTACGGCTGCTAAGCTCCAAACAGCGCTTGTTGCTCATGTAGCATGCATGGATGCTAGCTGATAAAATGTAAACAACTGACTGATTTAATATCAGCTTTTTTTTTTAAAAAAATGTGAATATTTATGAATATATCATCATCTATGTGATCGCCTTTAAACAATGGTGCCAAACCATCAAATACTGCTGATGCTCCACCTCTGTCATCTGGCAACTTGCAGACAAACTCTCTTGAAAACCCACTGAAAAGAAAGTTATAAATCCCTAGCTGATGCTGTTAAGTGTCATGCGGCATTTACATTAGTTACTGATGTAAATCATTCATAATCCAATAGCAACCTGAAAAGAGCAAATGAGTTTGTCTCTGTGGTTAAAAAGAATAAGGTATTGATTACCATAACAAATTAACAACTTGAAGCCTGATCTATGTCCTCTGAGTGCTGAGAGCTGTGAACTGGAACAGTCATGTATTACACATTAGTCTCATGAGATTTAAAAGCAATTGCACTACAAGAATAGCTAGTTATTAGAGGAGTTCTGTAAAAATGATTTTAATGGCATTTACTGCAGGGCTAGAACAATTACCAACCTGCAATCAAACTAATAGCTTTTCATTAATTAAGATAGCTGAGTGAGACCCTGTCTCTCGTCACAGTTTTGTTGTGGGAAAAGATGCTGGGTGTAGTTTCAATGGCAGGCAGATGGTGACAATGTGGACTATTGCAGGATGGTGGAAGGAACTGAAAAGCACGTGGCACTTCCAGAGGCTTCTGTACTGAAATGGTTAGATGTCGATTTTTGATGGGGCTGGATTTGCTCTATGGAATGGAAACTTCTATCTGCTTTAGAGTTTCTCTCCTCCCTCATTGTGATGGGTGAGATTTCATCAGCTAATATAACAAGATGATGATGTGAAAGTTTGAATCAATACCCATCTCTAGCCGCCAAGTTGCTTTCAGGATAGTACTTACAACAGTGCTAAGCCAATAGGAGCCTGGAAACTACAAGAGAAAGAGGTGAATATTCACTCCCATTTTTAAGGATTTCTTTGACTGTGCTCACACTTACTCCCTGTCTTGTTTATACAAATGTTTTCGTAAAGCGGTTTGTTGGCAACAGTGTTAGTGGAAATTGAAAAACATAGCAAATATTGAAAATGATGATAGATTTCTGTTTTCAGATCCTCAGCAGTGCTTGCAAGGAAAGCCATGAATTACATTCATAGTCACAGAACAAAAACACATTGTTTGATTATTCTGTAAGCCAAAATGCTTTTAGTTGAACATGACCAAAAATTGCAAGTTATGTTCTGCAGATCAGCTAGAGAGAAAAATTCTTCATAGAGGCTATTGTGACTACTTTACACTGCAGATATTGTGGTGGGCTGCTGGACAATTTCAGAACAGAAAATGGCAGATAGGTTTGTGATGAGCTGTTTAGTTGGCCTTATGAGTGATATAAATGGCCCTTTTTGCTTGACTGAGTATTGAAAGAAGTAGCTGATGGACTTACAAAGATAGGAAACCTCCTATCTTCATATCCAGAAACCAAAGGAGAGACTTCAGAGGTTTACAGTTGAAATGAAAACCATTTTGCTTCTCCTTTCACCCTTTGGTGCTGAGCTTTCACCAGGAGGAGGGAGGTGGTTCAAGGTGTTTGAAGGCAAAGATTAAGGTTCGTATTTAATCCATGAGGAGCAACATAATGTACTGCTGCCATTGGCAAAACTGAGTTTTGTTGGGATTTCTGGGGGAAAGTTAGACATGATGGGGCTGGGAAAGCTTGGGATCCTTGGCTGGATAGAATCTTTCTCTGTCTTTTCCCTTGACAGATCTCCTGAACTCCTCATCTGGTCGAATCTTGCTTGGATGGAACATCTAATGGTAGAATAAATTGTTGACATACTGACATTGACAATGTGTGTTGATAATATTTCATGTTACATGAATAGAAAAATTACACAAAAACTCATTGGGAACCTTTGAACATGTTGAAGACCACTGTAATAATGTGCAAAGGTCTAGGAATACCTGGGAAATCTGCCACTGTGGTTTTAAATAACTTAAATGCCTTGGAGTGTTATTTATTTGGTGACATATGACAAATTGTGCTATGAGGGCAAGATGATTGCAACTTAAAAGTAAATTAAAGCCTCTCCCTGGGTGTCCTGCTCAATTATGATATACAACACTCGAAATAGGAGTCTTGGCTGCTGGAATGTGCAGCATTTAAAGAACCAATTAAAATTATAAAACTCTGGCAAAGTTTCCCATCAGTATCATTGCTTCTTCACTTTGTTACCTTGTATTTTGTACCATTTCTTGTGCTTTATATGTTGTAGATCTGTTTTTTAAAGTAAGTTTAGTTCTCAGTGTGTGTGGGTATTCATTAGTGTGTCTGCTGAAGGGCTGATGTGCCAATGATTCTGCTCCATCCTTCTCTTCTTGGCTGGGCCACCACACCAGGGATACGAGTGCTGGATAGGAAATGGCTTCTGCCCCTCGAGTTTGCATCCATAGGTGGTCCAATCCCACTTCAGACTGCAGGATTTTTTTTTCAGCTGATTTCAGCTGAATTTGATTCTGACTCTGCATGGGTAGCATCACGTGCCATCCCAGTGCATAGAGATAACTAATATCGTTGTCTCACTTTTCTGTGGCTAATCCTCAATCAAAAAAAAGTTGCTGGAAGTGGATGAAATGTTCTTTTTTGCTATTGGCTGCAATAGGAAATAGGGTTTTGAACAGATCTGTTCAATGGAGATGCTTCTTTTCATACTTGGAATTGATTTGGAATGACAATTTAAGTGAGAGATATTTTTGCACAGTAATGTTCACATGCGTACTGATCTCATAAGCTACAAGGGGAAAAGTGTGGGTTTCTTTTTTTTTTTTATGTAAAGGGATCACCTTGCTTTATTTTCTCAATATAACCTGGGGCTACTACAGAGTGGATGAGGCTTTGGCTGTACCATTAATATCCACACAGCGTAATGATCCGGTTGTGCATGGTGAATCCCTCATTCCCTCATTTTGTACTGCAGCCTTTGTAGATTATGCTGCTGGTCTGTGGAGTTGCCTTCCCTGTGGGAATCTAAGCACCCACTCATTTCCACTTCTGACGAGGAAATTAATATTGTAGTCACATAGGCTGTATATAGCTTTTAATTGGTTTAGTATTAAACTATTGACTGCCCGAATCAAATGTGGTGGGGAAGCTCATCTCTAGAAGGCAGTTTATCTCTGGACAATTATAGGGTGTTTATTTCCACGTTATTGAATCACGGGAAGGAATATCTCATGTAGAAGACTGTATTTTCAGAGAAGTTAATGACCTTTAATAAAACAATGGATATTTTTTCTTAAATAAAATAGCTGAAAAAAAAGGTTCTACCACCTTGGGTGGTAACTCACCTGCCCAATTAAAAAAATAAGTATTTATGAATTGCCTATCAGGAGCAATTAGGGAGAACTGGCAGCATAAAGCATAGAAATAATATTTTTTTACTTTATCAGTGCCTTTATTAGCTTCTTAGAGCAGAAGCTCTTTGGGACAGAAAGCCCTTGGAGGTGGAACTCTCTCTTTGTATCTAGTTCAGAGACATCAGCCACCTCTCTTCCACTGAACATTGGGCTAGAGGGCCAAATCAAAATAGCTCTGCTGGATGCTATGGAGCTGTGCTGGCAGGAGAGGAGAGGGGGAGTGTAGGGGGCATGTGTGTGGCCTCATCTAACAACAGCATTGATGTGTTGGAAGTGTCCCATCCATGTGCTTGGTGAGGTATGTAGTTGGCAGTCTGGGTGGGGCATGAAGGCGGAATACTGTGAGAGAAGATGAAAAAAACCAGCTCCATCCCTCTCAGTACCTCTTTTCTTTCTGCCCTCCATTCAGGAGAGGAATATCTCTTTTTCCTCAAATACGGGTGGGATAATAAAAAAGAATAAAGTGATTTCCATTGCACCTTGTCCATGACTGTCAAGATCTCACAAAGTAGACAGATACCCAGTATAAGTGGCTGGATCAGACTGTTCCACAAATGTCTCTGGTGCTGCAGTAAATGATATTAGGAATTCAGTCAATGATATTCTGGTCAGAGACAGTGAAATACTTGTTCCTCAGCATGATATCAGGATACAGTGCTGATGAACAAGGTGTAAAGCTGCTGGTTAGATCATCTGTAGGGATTAGAGATCCCATGGCTCATTGTGTAAAATGTGGAATATCTCATAACCCTTGCCACATTTCAACATATCTAGGTACATCCTGGGAAACTAAAACTATCTACAGTCTTTTTAATTCTGACAAAGAAGAAATACGTCAAGGTTATGCATTAAGAGGGAATCTTCACATTATCTGGTAAAATGACTCAGACTCACAGGTCTATGTATCTCACCTTGATACTCCTACAGTGACTCTTACAATGTATGCTTGGCTAAATAGTGTCTCCAGAAAAGCATCTAGTCTTAACTTGAAGACCTCTAGAAACAGAGAATCATGCACACTTATCCCACCGGTTAATATATTCACTATTAAAACCATGTGCCTAATTCCTGATCAGCCTCAGCTTCCAACCATTATTTCTTGACATACTTTTCTCTGGTAGATTAAACAGTCCTTTCCCACTCGGAAAAACTTCCCCCAGAGGTCTTTAAATACTATAATCCAGGGATGTCTGAGTCTTCTCCCTGGCAAGTCTTTAAAATGCCTTGTGGTGTAGTGTTATCTTCAGCCCTGGAATAATTTTTGCAGTTCTTTTCTGAGACTCCTGCATTTTCAAAATCCATTTTAAAGACTTTGCAGGCTTCATGTGATATTATAGTGGGGGGAGAGTCATACATAAACAAACATACTATGCAAGTTATAAATTTTGGACTGACTTCATTTTAACTACTGCATGGAATAAAATGTAGGTGCAGCCTTTCACACATTAGATCATATTAAAAAATAAGATGTCTGCCCATGCATCTGAAGCATATGCTCATCAGAACATCTCTTCATCAGAACAATGTTAATGGAGTTTTTGCTTTCATACCCAACTCCCCAAAGTATGGATAAGCTCTTGTGGCCTGATCCAAAATACATTTATTTTTCTTTTTCACAACATATATTTAAGGAAACTCTTTCAGATTGACCATGAAAGTTTTGGAAGCAACCAGTTTTGCTTAAAAAATGCTAATGCAATTTTACACTTCTAAAGTTTTCCTCCACTTTCTGCTGCAACCAATTGCAGAGCTGGGCTGAGTAATTTGTAAATGGATATGCATGTCAGTTGATAAGATTTCATACACTGAACAAAAGAAGTTTGTGTGCCTGAATACATAGCCGGGTATGTAAGTCTGCTGTGAAGCCACAGCTCTCCTAAAGGAGGGTGTAGACAGGCTCACTCATGGTATTCCACCTTCGTGCCCCATCCAGACTTGTATCAAAACTCTGCAAAGTGAGGTCCACAGTAAGGAGAGAGCTCATCTTAGGTCTCAAGATCTCTAAAGACATGGCAGATTGTATGTACTCAAAGCTGTGAAGCTCTGTCACTATGCTAGGGGTGGTCCTTGGGCACTGACTGGGCACGACTGCCTTGGCCACAGCATTTTTCCTGTGCAGCCCTTCCCCCATTGATTTGGTAGATCCAGTCATTATTCTTTTATTTTCTAGATAGAATGTAGGTTGCATAGGAAAAGGCTTCTTCTTCAATTGCACTTTGCCCTGGGTAGCATAGGCTGTCACTGGCTCCTGGTGGGAAGAGAGGGTAGGGTGGTTTAGAGAATTGCCATCAAAAAATAAATCACTGATTGCATTATGGCCCTTCAAACCATGCTCGATACCACCCAGGCAGCCGCTGTTGCCTAACTGGATCCAGATGGTCTCAGCTCAGCTTGATGCTTTTTTCCTCGCGTGCATTTATAATGCCATCAGCCCATGCAGCAGCCAACTGTTGTGATTGGGCAATGTTACTGTGATTACCTTCTTCTGCTTGGCATGTGTGGTGGTTATGTTTTGTCTCAAGTCAAATCGTACATTCCTTGGGATTTTTTGCTGTGCACTTGTAATGAGTTGTTGAAATTGTGCTCTATTTCTGCCTATAGCCTGTTTGTCCATAAATCATAGACACGGTGGGAGGGACAGGACAAGGAGTAGGTTAGTACCAGATTTGGTGTAGCCCTCTCTCCCCTGGGAGCAGGGACTCCTGATTCAAGCTGGAGCAGGCAGGAGATGACTGGGTGAGGAGGAACTACCTGCAAGTTGAGGTGGAGATAGGATTCCTTCATTTGAGTTTTGAAAAACGTACATGCTTTGTGCCTTTATTCTAACCACCTTCTTCCTGTGGCTTCATTCCACTAAAGGGGTCTCTTGCTGACACCACAATTGTACATGGGTGAGCTGAGGGTCTTGCGCTGTCCTAAATGGGATCAAGAACCCCTCCCCCCTCATTTCCCTTCTACCTCTGGGGAAGCAATGACAAGCCAGATTTCTTCTGTAACAACACAGATGTGAGAATGTGAGTCTGCCTTCCTCATGAGCAGCCAGTGGAAGAATGTGCAGGAACACGGAAAAGGCTGGGAACTACAGCACCCTGTTTATCTGGCTTTGAGCCTTCCTGCTGCAGTGATCCCAAATCAAAGAACACATTTTCTTGATTATGGACTTGTTAATTCTTTATTTGGCATTTGTTTAAACTCTGAACTGTGCTTAGAAAACACCCAGTGATTAATGATCACTCATTAGGGACCAAGGAAGCTTGCAGGATAGTCCAGTTACTTTTGGCAAAAGTATCACAGAATCACAGAATTTTCATGGTTGGAAGGGACCTCTGAGATCATCGAGTACAAACATACACACACCAAAAAACAAACAATCAATCAAACAAACAACAACAAAACAAAACAAAAACCTCCCACAAAACAAACCGCACAAAACAAATCACCCAACCGGTCACTAGAGCATGCCCTTAAGTGCCACATCTACAGGTTTCTTAAATACCTGCAGGGATGGTGACTCCACCACCTCCCTGGGCAGACCATTCCAGTACCTGACTACCCTCTCAGAAGTGGAAGCAATTCTTCCTAATATCTAATCCAAACCTCTCCTGCTGCAACTTCATATCATTTCCTCTGGTCCTGTCATTATTCACTTGGGAGAAGAGACCAGAACCCACCTGTCTACAACCTCCTTTCAGTAGCAGAGGTTTGGCTTTTCACCAGTGTCCTGGTGCAAACAGCAAGACTATTTTGGACCATGTGGAGTTTATCAGGAATTTTAGGGTGAGGGTGTGAGGCCCATGGCTCCCTGCTATAGCTGCTCCTGCTTTCTACACAGATGATGCAACCATATCATTAAGGTTTGCCTCAGCAGTCCAGATGACTTTAGCAAATCACTGCAGCTACTTCTGTGGCTTAATCCTGCCTTGTACTGCACAGGTAGAGAGCTTATGCCATGCGACCAGCATTATAATACTTCTGTTAATCAAGCTGTGGCCCTTTAATGTGCACAGATGGGATAGATCCCTGCCGGATAGTACTTATAAGATGCTCTGCTGCAGGAATGTGCTTCTTCATTTCAGGGAATTAAGTGGGCTGCTGATTTTGTTTGTGTTACCCTGCTGAGTGTTGACAGGACAGCTGTTGTATCACCCCTCATTCCCTTCACCCTGCCCCTTCCCTGCAGAAGGGCACAGACAATGTTGTTTTGAATGCAGATGTGCATGGAAACATTGCCAGGGAAAACAGTTTTCAAAGTTAAACAGGAAAATTAAAAGCAAGACAGGATAGCTATATTGGTATGCCTTGTTTGCACGAAAAGCGGTGAGGAAACTCAGCACCTGGAAAAATTGGAATATTAGATTTAATTTCCAAATATAGGTGTGCTATATGTTCATGTATTTGTTGTACGTGTTTTGGAAGCACAGTAGTACAAGTTGCATTCTGGTAAAATAATTGACTTTTCCCTACACTGAACTGTAATATTTTCTCCTCCCGTAGAGAATGTTACATGGAAGAGAAGCATTCCTTTGAGCATCACTTAGAAGGGAAAGTTCTTGAAAGGAAAATACAGAGAAAAGGAAAAACTTGCTCTGCCTCAGTCTTTTCATGGGCAGCCAATAAGCCAGCCTTCAAAGAGACTTCCGAGACTGCCTGACAAGAAGTCGCCTTTGGGCGCAGTAGCTGAACAAAGCTGGCTCCTGATTGTAGAAGATATCTGTTGGAAATAGGTACTTTGCTTTCTGTGCAGGCAAGAGGGAGGAATGGCAAACCAGTGGGCTGATCCTTGGGAGTGCTGAGCTATGCAGAGTTTGGGAAGCTGGAGGAAGCTAGGGACAAGATGGTGTCTGGTGCATTTTGAGTATGTCTAAAAATCACATCCTGAAATAGCTGCAAAGCATGATTCCCACTCACAGGGCAGCTGTAGGTTGGTAGAGCTACCAGCACAGCATATCTACCATCCCCAGTCCCAACAACTTCTCTGGACGGGGTATCTCTGTCTGAGATGATCTGATGACTCTGTCGTCAGTTCAGTGATTTGTGCATTGTATCTCCTTCCATTTGTGTCCTCGTTTTTTTTTTAATGTTGTGACATCAAGGGTGCTGGTTAGGGCTGTTCCCTTGACCACTGAAGCTTATTAATGGCAGATAATTGGCAGGTTCATAGATTGGTTGCGATGACTGTGATCCAGCTGTATGAGGACAGAGTCCCTAAATGTCACCCTGAGATGAGCCATGTGTCTTTAAGGCAGAGATACACATGATAGGATTTATTTTCACCAAAGTGTAAGTGCTCATCTCACCCACGTTAACTTCTAACACCATTCCTTACAAGTCTGTGGTTGCCGCAGCACAGTGTTTGGTCTAGCCAGCAAAGATAGACATGGAGGAATTGCTGCTGCATGGTGCAACTTTGACATTCATGTTCTTCAGACCTTCCATTCCCCACTTAACAGATGTCATGTTGATAGGAGGCCTGAGATCAATTGCAATTAATAATGAGAACCCAATTTTCTTGCTGCAGTCCCGTTTCTGACTGATGAGAGCCTGGCAGAACTGAGGACTAAGCCTACATTTACAACATGCATAACAAACTGGGGTTAGCTTTCTCATTTTGTAAGACTAGTAAGTTTGCTGTGGCTTGTGCTACATGTTTAGAGTTCTTGTAGCGTTTGCTTTTCTGCAGGAGTGTCTGTGATTCTGTGTAGCACAACTGAGAGGCAATGCTTGCTGGAAAAGCTCCCAGTATACATTGTATTATTGGTGTTGTGGTTGCTTGCCCATGCCTTGCTGTTTCCTGGAGCTTAAAGGTAGAGTAAGGACCCTTGGCATGGATGATCAAGCAGTAGGTGGGCTGCTCTTGGCCAGTGCAGGTGGGATATATGTAAATGCAAAAAGACAATCTTTGAGAGCTTTTACTCCTACAAGGATCCAAATTCAGCAGGGCTGATGGATGCTGGCTTACTCCAAGACAATATAGGATCAGTGAGTAAGCAGCAGCATCTTTTTTCCCCCTCTACTCTGCACTCATTTCCCCTCTACTCTGCACTCGTGAGACCCCACCTGGAGTACTGTGTCCAGCTCTGGAGTCCTCAACAGAGAAAGGACATAGAACTGTTGGAAGGAGTCCAGAGGAGGGCCATGAAGATGATTAGAGGGATGGAGCACCTCTCCTATGAGGACAGGCTGAGAGAGCTGGGGCTGTTCAGCCTGGAGAAGAGAAGGCTCCAGGAAGACCTAGAATAGCAGCCTTCCAGTGTCTGAAGGGAGCCTACAGGAGAGCAGGAGAGGGCCTCTTTGTCAGGAAGTGTAGTGATAGGACAAGGGGTAATGGTTTTAAATTGGAAGAGGGGAGATTAAGATTGGATATTAGGAAGAAATTCTTTACTGTGAGGGTGGTGAGGCACTGGCACAGGTTTCCCAGAGAAGTTGTGGATGCCCCATCCCTGGAGGTGTTCAAGGCCAGGCTGGATGGGGCTTTGAGCAACCTGCTCTAGTGGGAGGTGTCCCTGCCCATGGCAGGGGGGTTGGAACACAATGATCTTTGAGGTCACTTCCAACTCTAACCATTCAATGATTCTATGATTTTATGATCTTCTCTCTTTGAGGAAAAACCTTTACTAGCTAGCATTGTGTACTCAGCGAGGTTGTGACACACTTAAGAGCTATAAACTGCTGGACTGATGGATTAAAGCAGGCAGAGTCACCACTTCACTTTCTGTGAAGGCTGCTCTGACTGGTGTGCTCTGAAGCCAGACATGACAGCCTATAATCGGCTAATCAGCTACAGTACTTCACACAAGGTAGACATCAACCCATCAAGACATTTGTGTGTCAACATTGACAGACAAATCCTGAGAGCACTCCACTACTAGATGCTCCTGGGTCTGCAGTTTGACCCCTGAGAGTGGGGACTTGGTGGACCTGAAGTTTGGTCTTAGATGCTAATCTCGTTGTGAGCACTTGACCCCACAATGATCATAGTCCCTGAAGGAGCCACTCTCCATAGGCAATCAGGGCTGTGCAGGCTTTTCAGATTGTGAGGGTGGGTGTTATTGTCCCAGAGCTACTCCACTATCAGTCACTTTGCTCAAATAAGGATTTAGCCCTGTGTTTGCATGGCTGGCAACTTCAGTAGGGTATAATGAAGTTAGAACTGACTTTTAATTTCCTTCAGTAATTGGACTAGAGTTATGATTGTAATTTGGACCTGATTCTGAAAAGAATCTCAGGTCTTTGTGATTGGGCACATGATTTAATTCAGTTTAATTTAATTTTGACACCGGCAAGATTCTCATTTAAAGTGCACATTTCCAAGTGTATAAATCTATAGGAATGACAGTGGCTCAAAACCTTTACCAGGCAGGCTGTCATAACTAACGCCTATTAGTTAAATTAATGTAACAACGTGCACTTTTAGTGCTTAGGAAAGAATCTGCTCTTTAGACATAAACCACAATAACCTGCAAATGGCTATTTAATTAAACTCATTTTTTTTTCTTTCCAGATACTTTCTCTAAAATTTCTTTCTATCCTCGGGTAAAGTGTTCTTACAGGACAATGCAAACTTAAAATGCTAAAATAGAGGAAAAGCCAAGTTATGGTATAATGAATATATTAAATCTTATTCAATACTCTGTTCTAAATTAATGTCTATTTCTAGTATAAAATACAGAAGAAATTGAATTAGTTTGAAAATGTTTCTGTAGTGAAAGGTGTACGCAAAAATCTTCACTGGGAGCAGATGTACGTGAGTAGTATGTGGGAAATGTATTCTTGCAATCACGTTCTGAATTACCTGGAATTTTTATGAATTATTGTGCTACATCAGAGCATCTCGAAGTTAATTTCATTTTTTGAAATCTTTCCATTTGGCTTCACAGTGGTATTGAAATGCATTTTGTTTCTAAATGGTTGAGAGAGGTCCAGAAAATGCAGGAAAGCTGGGACACATCTGGAGCTCCTGTGACTCATTGCAAGTACCTTGGGTCACTGGAGCACAGTGAGCAACTTAAATCTGGCCCGTGCCACTTAAATCCTGATGTACAAGAATAAGAGTTCTATACTTCCATGCTGTGATCTTGTTTGAAGAGCAGTGTCTGGAGCTAAGCGCAGTACTGTTTGATGATTAATGAAAAAATGCCTTTGCTACAGAAATTAGAGCAGATACATATACTGAAGACTTTTAGTGCTCTGGGTTATAAATAGACAATTAGCAGCGAGTATTTAACACATTTAACAAAGTTTACTATGGACGCTCTTTTCCATTTTATCAAAACACTGAAAAAATGGTTATTTACATAAAAGGTTAGAAGATTAGCTTTGGATAAGAAACAGAAATTCATAACCAGAAATAAATATGTAGCATGTCCATTGTAGGCTTTACAAATGTGCTAAGTACATTGAGTTAATTGGTAATTAACTCAGGGTAAAGCCTACAGATAGTCTAAACATATCGATTGCCAACTCTTCCCTTTCCTGGAACAGAATCACTGTGCAATGCTGAGCTGAATTAAAATAAAAAAAGTGCTACGGAATATAATTTCTACTGTGGACTAAAGACATTTTTATGGTGTGGCTTGCTACGGGAACAGGGCAATAGTCATCAACCACTGTTTAGACGTATGCAGCACTAGAAATCAGAAAGATCTATAGGGAATGAACATAATTAAAGAAGATAGGGTCACCATAAAACTGTGATTTTATTATAATTATAAATGGCCATGACTAAAATAGGCCCTCCACATCTGTTAAAGGACTGTTTTTCAGTAAGAAAAAGAAACAAACTGGCTACAGGAGCACATGTGCTCTGAATGTTATTGCTCCGAGCTGGGGCATGAGAAACTGCAAAGAGAACAATGCATGCTCTGAGAAACCACAAGCGCACACAGATGTGTGTTCTGGGAAACCACAAATACCAGAGGGTGCATAAAGGGATGCTCCAGGAAGACATCTATGTTCCTGTGAGCTGTTCAGGAGTAGCAGTTATCTGACATTTTCCTTATAAATGGACTTGGAACTATTTGTGGCTCAGCTCAATAAAAAGTAGGCTGATGAAAATTATAGTTTATTTCTTTTTGTTTTACCTGAAGGTGGTTGTATCCTTCATTGTATTCATACTGAATCAGATACAAGTCTAATGTGATCAGCAAAAGGCGAGACTTGTCTCAGTTAATTTTATATGTCCACAAAGCAGAAGACTACATCTGAACTGGTTGTCTGGCCTCCTTTATGACTGTGGAGACAACGGAGAGTCTGGAGATGCTTCTAGAGGATGATTCATCAGCTCTATTTCAGAAATCTATCCGAGAAGGAGATGAATTATGTCTCAGGAGCACCTATTTCTCCTTGACTATAAAGAGAGTTAGACAACTAGCTCAGAAGAAGATGTCTCTGCTATAATTGTCTAAGATGAAGCAAAATTAATCCCATGTGAGGTGACATGAATTAACACCATGGGCACCCTTTTGCCATGGCACGCTTCCAAAATCCTCTAGCACATATGCCTGCTTAGTCAGCTGGGACTTCCCTTCCCCTAGCACCAGTGGCAAAGTTCCCTCACTTTCCACTCTAGGTTTGAAATGCAAACCCCTCATAGGCACCCATGACCATGAGACTGCTGGTTTGAGCAAGTCCAGCCCACTCCTGAGGTTCCCAGGACCCCTTCCAACCTGCAGTGAAAGAGTAAGGGACTTCCTGCACATCATCAGGTAACGGCTGAATCACTGTGGATGCTGCACAGTGTTTTTGGGTTGCCACAAGGTTGAGAGCTATCTGCTAGCCTGAATGGTCCCATCCTGAGCAGCTGTTGCCATTCTGAAGCAGCATCTGTAAAGTGTTTTGACTGAGCAGGCTTTTGGAAAAGTCTGTGGGTAAGGGCAAATAAAAGAACAAGCGAAACAGAACTCAGCTGTCTGACTTTTCGAAACATCCTGCTAAGATGTCTGAAATATTGTCTCTTGCACAGACTTGCTCCTCTGAGAGATCCAAAAAGGAGTTCATTTTCATACTCACTGTGTACTTTTGCTGCTTGAGATATTTCTTCCTGCTTCTCATTAATGCTTTTTGCAGTCCCACTGGGAGAGTGCTAGGTAAAGTGACCAAGAAAAGCTTTCTTGATGCTCTTCCCAACTTCATGAAATATTAATGCTTATTGTATTTGAGCCTTTTGTTTATTTAATATTTGCCCAGGGACAGTATAAGCTGTCCATATTGCTTTCTATCAGAATTACCATTGCAGGAAAAAGGAACACTATAACCTAATATCTTCCTTATTAATATTTTTAATACAACAAGACAAACTCAAATAGTTCAGTCTTGCTCTATATTGTTCTTGTTTCTACGTGCATTGAAGATGAAAGGTGTGAATGTTTAATACAGGTTTTCTTTTTGTGGCTACTAGGAACTGTGGACAATATTTTTTAAGATAAATGCCTGAAGTTAGGTGTCTACAGTTAAAGGGATGAAATAACTTTCTGACTACATGGTCCTTCCTCCATGTGGAAGAGCAAGTAGAAGAATACTCCGCAGCCTCCTGGCTCCTCGGACATCTGAGAAGATGCATGTGTTTTCAGAAACAGTGCAATACTCTGGGTATGAATTTGGCTTTGGGTTCTGTGAAAAGTCCACAGTAGAAACACCAGGGTTTCAGCTCCAGCTCTGGCTTCCATTTCTTGATGTGGATAGAAGATGCTGACACAGTCAGACTCCTGGAAATGTTGCTGGCATCGTGGGAGAGTCGATATCTGCACTTTTTCCTGCCTCACTGATATTGACAATGAGTATCCCCCAAGTACAGGTTTGCTTGGTCTTCTCATGCTGGGAAAAAGCCTGGACCTTTATTCCCTTAACTGGGGAATAAAGAATTTAGAGAATGAAAGGCCAAGGACAGGGTGCTGAGGTGCTGTCATGGCTGCTTATCCCTCCATCAAGTGCTTCTTGTAGGTGAGATTGGGTACAGAGATGAATGAGAGCGATGGGTGGCAGTTAAGAAGCCTGATTTTCAGAAATCTTGGGAAATCTTTGGAGTCACTGGAAATAATTCTGTTCAGTACTGTCAGTACTGAAAACTTATCTGGAAAAAAAACATCACAGTTAGATGCCACTCTTAGTAGATATACTGTCTTTTACTATCTTCTGTCATTCCAGTGTTATGCACATCACAATCTACTGAACTTGGAAAAAAGTCTGTTGTAAAAGACACTTTTGGAATTAATTTTGAATAGATGCAATGGTTGGTGTTTCCAACTCTGGCTCAGTTCTTGCTCCAGTCATGCTTCTGGGCAATAGCTTTCTTGCTACATACATACCTTTGAAGTCTTCCATGTTTTGGACGTTGTAATACTGATGTAATTATTAGTAATAACAAACAACAACAATAAACTAATACTGTCCAAGCCAAGTATATCACTGAAAGTGAGGGTTTTTATTATTTTTATGATGTAAACTTGTACATAGTCCTCAGCTGTTTCTCCTAAACAGATGCTGAGCTTGAATATGAGGGCCAGTAAACTTGCACAGGCGGCCTTGGCAAAAATATTAACTGTGGGAGCCAGTGAAACATTTACTACATGTTACTCCTACTGTGCCCACAGTGACATTTCTCTAAACGTGGCTGTGCAGACATTAAAGATATACTTATTAGTTTAGTTTGTCACTATTATAAATTAGTTTGTCACATTATTATAAATTAGATTATTATGTGCTACCTTAAGTATGATGGAGTCTGGTAAGTGTTTCATTCTTGAAAAGGTACTGCATAGCGTATACCTGCATTTTCATCACCGTCTGAGGCCAGGGCTGTCTTTCTGATCTGTGCTTCTAAAGCATATTGTGAATTTCTTGTGACCTGCAGGCTTAGCTTTTATGTCATGAGAAAGAACAGTGGTTTTCGGTGTGTGAAGTCCCTGAAATAGTAATTTTTTAAAATTCTTGTTATACAGGTGTGCTCAACATTTTGTAAGGTGCTAGATGTATGTTTTTAAAAAGTGAATTACATTCTTATGCAAGCAAAAGAAGAAAAAAAAAAAAGCTAAGATTGAACATCATGTAAAGTCAGAGGGATGGAACATGCACTCTATGGAAGGATGTAATTAGGAGGGAGGGGGGAAGAAGGCAAAAATCTTCCCAAGAACCTCAGAATTTGGAGTGTGTGAAAGGGGCAGCAGTAGAAATAGGCTAAAAAAAAACATCAAAGGAGGGAAAAATTCTACCATTTGTTCAGTACTATTCTTTGCTGCTCACACAGTCAACATATAGCTGGACAACCACAGAGCTGGTTGGAAAAGTAATAGAAGTGACTAATTGCATAAATTACACTGTGAGAGAAGCAAATACACTCCATCCAATGTCAGTCAGATGACACTGTTTTGAAAAAGAACAGTTGATGATAATAAGGAAATTGCAGCAAAATGAGACAGATTCCTTGCATTTATCTTCATCGCAGAGGACAAGGGGGAAATACCCACTCTAGAGCTTCTCTTTTTTGTAAGTAACAAAGATGTGGAACAATTTAGAAATGCAATTAATCACCAGGGCCAGATGGTATTCATCCAGGAGTGTTGGAAGAATTTAAGAGTGGTTCATCTGTCAGCACAAGTACATGAACTATCATTAAAGCCAGCTACCATAAAGGAGGACTGGAATGTTGCCAAAGTCATAGCTCCCTTATTAAAAAGAAAAAAGCAACTTTACCTCATTACTAGTTAAATTAGTAAGAAAAATTATTAGGGACGTGTACGATGCTTAAATCATCACCAGAGGGAAAAATCTGTCTTCTTCCAAATTACTTAGGGGAGTTGACGGTGTGGTAGGTAAGGGCTAGATGGCACACGTGAACTTTGGATTAGCTGCTGATAAAATGCTGCACTGGCAGGTGAGAAACCAAGTCTGCTGCCATGTAGAAACTAATTACAGTAAAGTAAATAAGCAAAATAGGAACAAATCGTCACATCTGCAACTGGAGGGCATTGGATCAATTCAGCTCCAAGTTGACTTTTTAGCCTGCCTTGACTGAAAACTGTGGAAGTTAAACACTTAGCGTGTCTGCTATGTTCCTGTCAATGTAAAGGTGCCTACGTGGCATTCAGGGGTTCAAAATAATTTCTGCTCTCCATCTGAAAATTTACTTCTGAAAAGTAAAAATCAGAGAGCAATACATGTCTCTGAACACGTATTTGGATTTTGGGCTGCAGTTAAGACTTTTTGATTGGAAATATTTGTGCAGCCTGAGGTGTTTTGCACAGCATGGGATGTTGCTTGTCAAAATTTGCCTCCTCCTCTCACCTTGTTTGAGCCTCCATGCAAAGCTTTTGATACAGAGTGCAGGGAGAAAACCAGGGCCTCTCTCCCCTGAATGCTGCCTCTCAGGTAAGCTGCATTTTCTCAGAGGCGTTTCCAGTTCCCTAGGAGCTCGCCTGCAAGTGATAGACCTGTG
Organism: Pedionomus torquatus; assembly: GCA_013398155.1. Classification (NCBI taxonomy): domain Eukaryota; kingdom Metazoa; phylum Chordata; class Aves; order Charadriiformes; family Pedionomidae; genus Pedionomus; species Pedionomus torquatus. Next base: position 31,978 of record VZRU01006956.1, on the reverse strand, counting down.
CCTCCTCTTCCTGTTGGAGCGAATACTGAGTGAAGCTTATTTTTGTCTGAGGTTTTGGCTGTACTTCCTAGACACCAGTTGTTTTTTCCTGTAGGCAGAGCAGGCTTGGTACCTGCCTACATTTTCTATAGGGAACCTGCGGAGAGCAAAACCATCAGAGACAAAGAAGCAGCCTCATTATGTACCAGCCAGAATTATCCACTGAATTCCTTCCCTGAGGCCATTGTGGCAATTATTTATTTATTTATTTATTTTCAGTCCTCGTCCCCCACCTTTTCAGCCCTTCAGTTGTGCCATAAAGATTAGGACAAAAGAGTTGCCACAGCATCGCCTCTTTGGTGGGACATGGGAGATGTTGTGGCAGTTCCGTGTTCATGAATAACCCTTTGGATACTGCTCCCTCACCAGTAAAACAGGGGAGGAGAAGTGGCAAAGTGTCTCACTTCCATTTAAAGCTGCTCTCTGGTAGGTATCCCTAGTGCTTCGTGTACGGATTCACGGTCCGTGCTCAGGTGGACAGGGGAAAGCACAGATGGCAGTGAGGTGGAGGGCTCCAACAGAGTCTGGTCAGGCTGTCTCAGCATGGTCTGTGGCATGTGTCCTCCAGATCGCTTGGGCCTCCCTGCGGTATCCTAGGGCAGCTTGCCTTATTCCTCTGGTCTTACATACAGCTATGTCTCTGACCATACATGCCAAGAAGAAGGCACATGGGCCTGGAGTACAGAGAGAGAGGGCAGTCAAAGGCAGGGAGAGATGCTGTGTTGGCTCAGGAGCTGTATTTTGTCAACATCTCCAGTCTCCCACTGACATCTGCAACTGTTTCCCCAGGCATACCTGGGGATGCATCCAGCATACCTCTTTGCACCCACCTCCAACAAGATACCTGGGGCCAGAGCCCCTTTGCATGATCTGTGCTACGGCTCTGGAGATCATTGATTATTCGGGTTGCCACCACCTTTTTAAGGGTGAGGGACTAGAGCACCATAGCCCTGTGCACAGTGCAGACCCGTGTGATGCTCCATGCTGTATAGACCTTGTTGAGCAAGCAAAACAGCACATGGGTTTTTTTCAAAATATCTTGATTACAGTCTGCCTTTTAGGGGTGCAGAACAGTAACAAGGCCAGAATTCCTTAGTTGGCTATTGTATATGTTTCTTCCCCAAGCTATGAAAATTAGTGCCTAGAAAACATGATTATTGTTGTTTGATCATTTTGAAAATTTTGTTATCACAGCGACAGGCCTCTGTATGCATTTGAGCCTGGCTGTTTGTCCACGTCCTAATTACACGTTCTAATTATAAGTAATTCCAAGCGCAGGCATAAGCTGTTTTTCTGTCATAGATGTTCCAACAAGATTCAGACATATTGTCAACACACTTTAGCAGTTTAATTGTAGAGCTGGAAAGCAATGAGTTGAGAGCCTTATTTTCAGTCCCAGTGTGTCCCTTGCATCCCCCTCACCTGGATGCAACTGCGCAAAAGGCAGGGGGTTGAACCCAAACTCATCACTGAGGCTTCTTTTGCAGCCTAGGAGGAGAGGCAGATGCCCTCCACAGGTCAAGGGAGTCTGGATACCTGGCTTGGGACAGACACTGAGCTTTGCACCTCCTTGCACCCATGGGTCTGGAGCAATTCTGCTCTGCCCAATTTGTGCATCACTGCTGCTTACCTGCTTGTGTGGCGTGATGGCGCTTCCCAACATACCTCAGCTGAGGTCTGCTCTGCAGGCAGCGAACTTAAAGTCTCACTGACCCTAATGGCCTCTCAAGTAGCCCCTGAGTACCCCCCACCGCTCTCCACTGTCCCATTGTCCTTATTTCAGCTGGAAATGATTTAATTTTTCTTTCTTGTGATTGCTGTGAAAGGTATTACCTATTGGTTTTAGTTGTTGTTAAGTGGTGTTTACACTATTCGAAGAGGTTTTTTTCAGCTTCCCATAGAAGCATAGGCAGAAGGATGGAATGGGCAATGAAATATTCCATACAATATATGTCATGGTCAGTATATAAATGGAGGTTAGCTGGGGGGGCAGGAACCTGCAGTCACTGCTTGGGACAGTGCCAGTTTAACAAGCAGTGAGAGCATTTCGTTACTATTATTATTGTTATTACAGTCATCATTATTGTTACTTTTCCTTTTTTGTTATTGTTTCTATTAAACCGTGTTTATCTCAACCCATGAGGGTTTTTTTCTCCTTTTCTCCCTTTCCCCCCCTTTTTTCCCCTATTCCCCCCATCCTTCTGGAGGTGGGGATGAAGGGGAGAGGGTGAGCAAGTGGCTGGTGGTCGTAGTTGCTGGCTGGGGTTAAACCCCGAAACCCGTGGATATTTTTCCAAACATAAAAGAGGTAGTTCCAAAGACAGGAAACATTTTTAAATTATCCTCACCCTGCTGATGCATTTCACTAATGTAAAAATGGCATGTCAGAATATTTATTCTGAGCAAGAAATGCGGAAAAAGCACTTCCCAGTTCTGTCAGCGGCAGTCCGTAGGGGAGTCGCCTGCTCTCCGCATTGCTGGTGACTGGCACACAGAGCTGCATTCCCAAAAGGATCTGCCTTCTTCCCAGGTTCAAATTTTAAACTTCATTTTCCTATACTTTCAAAATACATTTGTGCCATGGTATGGCTGGCGTCTTGCATTCACAGCAAGGGGTTCTTTTTGTTTCACTTTGGATTTTGGAGAACTTAGTTTTGCTCTCATACTGCCTTTGTCACAAGTCATAGTAGCAAACCTGCCACTACCAAAATCACAGCTGGCATGAGAACAGGAACTGCTTTTCTTGTGTTTGTTTACCAACCCCAAAAAATCCTTGTTAATCTCAACAAGATCCTAGCTTCTGTGGTACTTAGGAGCTCTTTCACCAACGTGCCCTACAAAAGGCTCTTAGATGTATAAATTATGCAGAGTGCTATGATCATGTAGCTGAAATAAAAGGCAACAATTTCTGAAAACAAGCTGCACAAAACTGCACTGTGCCAGTTTCACAACAGTATAGTGAGACTTAGCAGTAATTAATTAATATTTCATACATGGCTTTCCAAACCTTGATGAGACATCTCATACTGAAGTGACGGACACAAGTTCATTGCACGTCACTCTCCTGCCGTCCAGACACACACCAGGCACACCGCAGCGTGAACTCCTCCATTAAAGTTCAGTTTTCCACAGTCTGCGGTACTTTTTCTTTCTGTCTTGATAAGATCAGTAAATGTTTTGCTGCAGAAGAGAGGGCAGCGCAGCTGTATGGAGGTTATGCACTGAATCCAAATGGGAAGGGAAAGATGTAGAGTATATATAATGCATTATGTACACAGAAAGTAATCAAGTACGTAGTCATAGTGGGAAGAGAGACAATTCCAGCTCTTACTGGGCAGACATTAAGTGCTGAACACCTGCCTATTGCATCTATAAATAAAATCTCTGCGGTTCTTCCTTTCAGCCTGAGCATGTGTTTTCTGGAGCAGCTGTCTGCTCAGGGAAAAGAGCAGAGAGTCACCCTGCGGTGGTAACTGTTTAATTTACATCGGTAACGACAGCCTTCGCATAAGCCGTCCTCCTCGCCAGCTCCCAGCGTGGTGGCGAGGGAATTCATCTGCTAAAGCTGGAGGGAGGAGATTCCTCCTTCGCTTCGTGTGACTCCCCGCCGTGCAGAGGAGAGGGTGCTGGCACTGGCTGCACCCTGCTGCTCCTCACTCTGTGCTCCTGCTCCCTGGAGCTGCTCACCCCAGCTGGGAAGATGAGTTTGGTGGGTCTCTGACCCAAGGAGTCCCCCATAGCCATGTGGCCACAGTCTCTAGGTGACCACCCTGACAGGCGAGGGGAGCCTGAAATATAAATTGCTCTTTGCTTTTTTACTTTACAGCTCTGTCTCTCCAAATCCAGCGCAAAGCGCTTCCTCCCCCCCTACTTTGGCAGTGCAGCGCTGGAGAACTATTGTGGCTCATAAGGAGAAAACTTTATCTTCTTTGTCTTTCTTTTCATCAAACACCTCCAGAGGGGCACCAAGGAAATCTCAATTTCTAAATTATTCTTGTTTGTCTAGGGCAGTATATATACCTATACTTATAGCTATACCTGAGTCTATATTGTCTGCAGGATTTATTTCAATAGTCTGTCAGGAAAGCATGAGCTCCAGTTCCCAGCCTAAACACAGGAGCTTATGAAGACAGGAATACCCTGGCACACCCATCTATAGATCTGACCAAATCAGCTGTGATTCTGAGGTCATGTTATCGGATCTATTCTTGTACCAAAATGGCTGGAGGGAGTCATTGAAATTGTCTGTGACTATCAAAAATAAATACTTTTGGCATTTCTAATTCTCCATCATTTGTTACTTGTTCTTCCTCTCATTCAGATTGGATGGCATCCAACCGGTTAGCAAAATCAATCTCATGTGATTCAGATGGCCAGTTATGATCTACCAGAATTATCAATAACTGGGGGAAATGAGCAAATTAAGAGAAGCTCTGAATATTGTTGTTGACTTTTTGGACATCAAGTTATCAATAACACAATATTTTATGATAATTGAGATTCATGAGTGTATAATTACTAGGCAGAAAGAGGACTGGAATTTGTGAAGAATGTGAAGCTTTAAATAATTTATTTTGTCATGGGTATTAAAAATATTTTTCTTCCCATATGTCTAAATCAGAAGATACGTGAATTGAATTGAATTGAATTTGCCCCTTAGAAAAAGGAAGCACAACAGAATTGACTCCAAAATTTAATATTCATACTGAATTTTTTAGCTAAACCACTACTTTAATAAATATATATCAATTCTAAAAAACACAAGCCATGTCATATAAAGTCGAATAAGTCATTGGTGTTACGTGAACATACAGATTTAGTAAATTCATACAGTGTTACTCTGTCTTTGAGTGCCAAATATACAAACAAGTGCATGATAAACCTCCATCATTTTAGAAGAAGAATTAGCCACCAAATTAATTCAAATGTTTTGTTTTGTTTTGTTTTGTTTTCTTCACAGGGAAGAACCTGCCTTCAGTGGTATAGATCTTCATTCATTCTTTCTTCAGATCCATTTTCTGAGGAATGTTTAATAGCCTATAGAAAAAAATCACATATTTTTTTCTGTGAGAAACAGGAGTTTCATCAAAATAGAAATTTGCCACAGGAGAAAAGACTTTGATGAAATTGTGCCCATGAAAAATGAAAAACAATGGCTGTTTCTCCTTGTGGCTGAGTCAATGTGATACATCACAGGATTCTCCTAGACCTCCCCTCTGCAGAGAGGCCATGGGAAATACAGCCTGGCCAGGGAACAGTGTCCATTTGGGAGAACAAGAGGACGAGGACAGACAACTCCCAAAAGGCTTTTTGGCAGCTGGAGTGGATACAGAGATTAATGTTGACTCAGATCACAACAAAAAGTTTTGTTTCAGGCTAGTGAATCAAAGTAAAAATCTTTGGTTTTGGAATGCCAATAAATGCTTCTTTTTAACCCCAAAATTCCAAAATGCCTGAATCATCACTGTGGAAAACTTTTGCTTTTTCCTTTCACACATTCTGTTTTCCTGTGTCATTTTTGCAGGAAACAAATCCAGAGTGATCAGCATCTCATCCAGCATGGAAATACCACATCTTTGGTCTAGTTCCTCTGTTGTTAAATGAGTTTAATGAAAGCACTTTAAGTACTTTCATTTCTTAAAATGTAAGGTATGACAAACATTAAAAGTTAACAGCTCATATTCTTTTCCTCCTCGAGTCAAAGGATGTTCTGTTACTCTGGGATGCACAAAATTCACATTCCCAGGGCTCATAATGCAAATTTGCTGCTGCCTCGTGTCATAGATGAGTTATGGAGAAGTGAAAAACTTACAAGTGAATCGGAAACAGTCTTTTCTCCCCCATTTACCTGCTGATGCCTTCAGGCACCGGTTTCCAGAACCTGCACATGAAGCTTTATACAATCCATGCAAAATAACTGATTGTCCTCTCAGGCAATCCATGTATAAAAGATTGAAGAAGCCACTGATTTTCTTGGACTCTTCTGCTTGAGTGGATAGAGAGGTCTCTGATATGCTGGATCTAAAAGACATGAAGACGTCTGCTGGATGCTGCCTGCATAGCTGAACGGGGTAATTACTCTCCATAGCAAATGTGTAGCCATGCACTACAAATGGAGCATACCCTAGAGGCAAGGCATTTTTGCCAACAGCTGACCCTATTCTAGCTCCAGCAAGGGTATTTTAGTCTCTTTTACCCTGCTAAGGTGGGCATTATGAAGGTACTAAGCAGTTTTCAAGCTGTATCAGCTTAAAAACGTCTGTGAGAGACTTTGGTACCACTTTCACACATATTTCTTTCATTGGTCTATTAAGGCCAGAAGGGCTTTCACCCTCTGCACAGCAAAAGATGCTATTTCATCCAGCATGCCGTGCATCACACTGAGCAAAAAACACCAGAAAGATTCCTTGCGTCAGAAGAAAGACCAACTATAAGACAGCAAATACAGGAAAAACAGATTCACTGGCTGACATAATACAAGGAGCTACATTTTCCCATGGACTTGTAGGATGTTGGTAGGAATTGCTTTCACATCCTTCAGCTGTTGTGGTGAAAACCGCTAAAATCTTCATTTCAGTGTTTCAAATGATGACACCGTGTCCCTTCATACCTTCCTAGATTGTTTCAGGAGTAGACTGCTGTCTGAAGAAACTTCTATCTCGATGAATCCCGGTTTGTGAAGCCTCATTTTTCATTGGGTACATCAGCCCAATTGGGTACATCACCCCAAGGATTTACAGGTTATGGCCTTACTGCTAACACAGCGGGGAACTGAATCTCTGGTCTTGGGACCCAGGGGCATAAACTGTCTTGCGTCCATGCTATTTAAGCCAAGTTCCCTCCAGAGCAGACTGAATCTGGCATTCAGGTGAGCCTGTAGCCCTAAACTGTCAGGGTTGTTGCATGTGCTTCATTTGAAAATATGTGAGATCTGATCTCCTTTGTAAGGGCTTATGCTGCAGGCCAGCCCATCAGTGATTTCACGGCACAAAATGTGGCTGTATGTGTCCAACGGCACTCACAGTGCGTGAAGGCATGTGGTGGCCTCTGTAGGTGCAGAGCCTGCTGAGAGCATGTCAAGCTGGTGCTGATGCAGCCTTGTCTACTCTCCTTTTAGGACCAGTCCTTGGCATGTGTATCCCCAGTGCATGTCCCAGGCATTGTGATAGGAAGTAGTGGAAAGATCCACACAAGCCAGGAAGAGTTTAATGCTTAAGCTCTGGTCCTCTTTTGCATACAATAAAGGTGTGCAGTGTAGGCATCGGTGGTGTTTTAGACACCCCCAACCATCTACTGTGATTTTTCCCCCCAGAGAATTCTCTTTGTCGATGATGGAGCTCCAACTCCAGAGTGACAATGGCGTATGAACAAATACCGGCCTGGACCACATGTGCACAGCAGGAGAAGCCAGTACTCTAGAGTCTCCATGTTAAGAGATAGTTTTGAAATACCTTTTATGATAACAACATGAAATATATGAGTTTTGCTTCTTACACTGAATACAAGGGTTTAGTTTTTTATTTTTGCGTGTGTTTGGGTTGGTTATGGGGTTTTTGTTGGGGGTTTTTATTTATTTATTTTATTTTTGAAGGGGGTGGGAATGTTAAGGGCTGAGATGTACCCACTGTTTGCCCAAGCTCTGTATTGAAGAAAAGCTTGTGTAGGCTCTCTTGAAATCCGCATTGCATTCATTGTGGAAAATTAGATTATTCTCATATCAGTGAGTTTCAGCTGCAGATTTCTACTTAGCTCATTAATTTGCCTTGAAGTTGGATGGAATCAGGAATATATTTCTCACTTTGATTGAGTAGTTAGGGTTGATACTTTCTTGCTTTCATGCTACTCCTTTTAAAAGTCTTTCAGCTGTGTTTTTGAAAATAAAGTGAGTGAATTTATCATATTTAGACATCAGCAAGCACCACATGGCAGAGACAGCTACTCTGGAATCCTAACGGACTCTCAAGAATTATCCTCTGTGATTATCTCCCCGTCTGAAGGACCATATGTCACAGGCTCTGCAAATGGCATCTGGTTATATCACACAAAGAGGTTTCTTCTATCTATTTTGCAAGCAGCTCAACCCAACTGGTGAACAAATCCCCGAATATTGAAAGGAGCTGGATTCCTTTGAAGTGTGTTATTGAAACTGATGTATTCTGTAAGCTGGATGCCTGTTTTCCCTAAAGACTCTCTTATTATTTCATGTTGTGTCAGAAAGGACACGTGGTAAATCAAATGAGTAGCTAAGCCAGTATACCACAAAAATAATTATGAATGACCTTTTTCTCTTCTAGCTAGAAATGTTATCCAGAAAGGGTACAACCCTTTCAGCTCCAGGATAGACCAGAGTACCTCTAATCTATGAGGACAGAAATCTGTTAGTGGGAAATGAATGCCACCTTGGCAAACAATACCATGATTACTCAGACAATTACTATATTGATCTGAAATTTCAAAGGTCAAGTGGATGGCCTGACTTTGGGTGATAAGGGATGGAGATGTTTGTTGAAAGCTCCTGATTGACTCAGTTCAGGTGACTCTATGGGCCTTTCCGAGGTGCCATGTGGCATGCACGTTCCTCACCAGGTCTGTGCTCTGATCTATGCCTACTTGTATCACCAGGTGAAAATGTGGTGATCTAATCATAAAACTCATGCAATACAAAAGTCCCCTCAAACCCTCATCATGAAATATCTTATTTCACATTCTCGCTGATGAAAGTAGCACACGCAGCAATTCCTCTTTTCCTATTTGTACAGCTTTTCTGCAATTTTGCAGGCATTGCAGCAGAGTTATGCCAGTAAGACCCAAGATTTTGATGTGGAAAGAAGAATGTTCACTGTTTCCTAGATGAAAGTGATCAGAAGAGTGGGTTTGACTGACCTCTCATGCTCAGGTACCTTAGTAGGAACTCAGTGCAGAATCAGTGGGAGGATGCCAACCTCCTATATATGTACGTAAAGGTAGAGAGGATGCAGTGTTCTAAGTCTATCTAAAACAAATGACGCTTAATAAAAAAATGCCAGAGGGGCACTGTAAAGAAAACTGTCACTGTGTTAAATTTGTGGCATGGTGTCTTTCTTTGGTTACCCTCCAAAATTGAGATTAAGGGCCCCACCCATTAGTCCTATTTTACCATGCTTCATGTTTTTCATTGTCCAGGTAAAACTGCAGATCTGGAGACTTCCAGCAGGAAACTTTAGGTTCCCTGATGACACGGACAGGCTCTGCCATGTCGTCTCCAACACTGGTGATTTGGCTCTGCATGAGGCCACCACTGATGCTGGGTCACCAATCAATCTGGGGTCTCACTTCTGGGAAAGCAGCAACAAGACCAGTAGAAGCTGTGGGAAGACTCCTCTACAGGCTTGTGCTGGGTCTTGTCTAAACTATGCTGCAGCTGTACTAATCCCTAATTATCTCCTTTGCTGTTCCCACTCTTGCCTCCCTGACTTGGCCCCAGAGGTGCCCTGTCTCCAAGGCCACTCCCAGCCTGGCTCTGCTGGCCAACTCTGGGTGTGGGGGACAGAGATGCTGAGGGAGGCCCCTGCCCCAGGCTGCCCCACTGCCCCACCACTGTCCACCCCGGCCTCACTGTGCCCTGGCAATAGGTATTTAGAGGTAATTGAGACCAGATGAAATTAGGTTGAAACACGGTGGGTGGAAAACCAAAGGAACTGGGTAAATCCAAAGGCTGAACACTGGCTCTTAAGACCTACAGTATCTGTGTAAGGCAACAGCTATGGGATTTTTAAATAAAGTTGCAGTCCCAGTAGAGAGATTTTGAAATGAGGAAGATTATTGTAGCATTTAGAATTATGTATTCGTGGAGATTTATATATTTCCACAGCTCTTTCCAAATAGCAGTATATATGTATATGTGTGTATATGTACATATTCCAGGGTGGAAATGTTTATGTTGCTCATTACTGTGAACACCTCACTGGTCTTTTATCCATCACTGTATCTAGCAGAATGCTGCACTAAACAGTAATTGTTATTTTAATTAATGTTAATCTGTATGATGCCTCTTATATTTGTTAAGATTCTGTGACTTACTGGTACCATTATGAGGTCTATAGTTGCATAAATAACCTGTGTAATATATGGCCTGTCATCTCTAATACATTTTGATGCATTTTCCTATGTTTTGCTATTTAGGGGATTATATCTGTTTTTACAGACAAATGGCCTAATTCTCAGTGCTTTGTCATTTATTTGTACTTCATGCCTTTTTTTTTTTTTTTCATTTCATGCCATTTTTCTGCACAGATCTAAATTAAAGAAAGATAAAAATATACCGCAGAACCTCAGTGTCTCATAATAAAAGGCCGAATCCAGCCCTCATAACTCTCATCTCAATCAGTCACAAAGGGAAAGATTCAGACCATTTGTTTAAAAATATTTGTCTTTTTCTCCCTCCTGGTAATTTCCTAGTGATTTCTTATTGTCATGAGGAAATTTCTAATATATTTGTATATTTTCTCCAATATACACAGATCCTTTTGTACAAGAAGTTGAAATTTGGTGCTTACCGATAACTGGTCAAGCCCACCATGTGTGTACCCTCTGAAGGGAACATGGGATCTTCTGGCCTTGCACTATGATCACCTTTTAGTATAAGGAGCTTAGAGAGTCCATTCAGAATTTATCTCAGAGGGGCCAGAAAAGAAGATTAAATGCTTTCAAGCTTCAGGAAAGTGCCTCGTTTGGTGGACCAAGGCTCAGACAGAGGGGGATGTATGCAATAAATTATGTGGTTAATTTTTGAACTGAAATATTCAATAGAGCTATGTGGAATATGAGGAGTATTGTATGCTAATGAGACTTTACTTGAGTGTTTAAACAGTTTTAGTCGTACATGGGAATTATTTTTTTGCTCTTTTTCCCCTACTAGCAATTGATTGTAGATTTTGAGATTAGCTGTGTCCACGTGTGTGGGTGCATTTGCAAGCATATATAGTATTGAGATATGTGCAGGTATGCTTGTGCAAGCATTGTGATGCCATGATGTACAGTAAGAAAGGGTGGCCCTTAGGTATAAACCTAAGGTGACACTTAGGTATATACTGCCCCTCAGAATCATGTGTTTAATACTCTTTGTATGCAAACATTGCTCCTTCACACATTCCCTTTCACTACCATGTTGGCAACTTCTAGTTCCCAACCCTGCTATGAGAGAATACCTACTGTCAGTGTGCTGGGCTCCTGCCACTGGGCTTCCTAGGTCCTCAGTGTCCCTCAGCCAGTCACTGCTGGGATATAGTCTGCCCTCTCTTGCCTCTGTGGGCTGAAAAACAGTAACTTGAATCTTGGCTGGGATAAAGGGAAGGACGTGTAGAAGAATGACAGACACTGGATATCAATTTCTGACAGGTATTCATTGTACTATTGTCACTGGATGCTAGCTAAAAAACCCAGTATGCCTTAAAATAACTGTCTTCCATTTTGAAAGCTGCATCTTGTTAGCAAAAGTCCACAATTAAAAGGTACTTTTCTGTCACGATGAGAGTGAGAGGTGAAAATGGTATTAAAGGAATCCACAACCCATGAGTCCTTCTAGAAAATCTTTATGGAGAGGAAAATTTAGCCAAAAAAGTATCAGCTGTGAAAACTAATTAAATAAGGCTGGAGATGGTGATGCATTCAATGCGTTGATAACATACATGGTATGGGTAACATACTATGTATGGGCAACACGGCTGATAAATTCAATACATCAGGTACTTACACATACACACATTCTTATAATTTCTCTCAAGTGCACACATACATAGTTCCTGTTCTGGCATATGTACACAGAAGCTTAATTTTTGCTAACTCTGGAAAATGCACACATGTTGTTGAAGTAAGTCTTGCTGAATTAGACAGTGTTGCTTTGGGAAAAATAAAATTTCCAGTTCAAATGTAGAATTAAAGGCATTGCTTCTCTCCCCAGGTCTGCATTTGTCCAGTAGTTGGTCAATAAGTTCAGCTAGATGAAGGCTTAAAGTAATACCAGCTGATGAAGATGATCTGCAGGTGTCAAGAGTTCAGATAACAGACCCTGAGCCATTCAGCCAAGTGCTCCTGAAAGTACAGCCTTTAAAGATGAGAGCATGCCTGTCTTGGGACCAAACTGTACAAGGAGCAGAGCTTCTGTTGGCATTTGGCAGCAACAACAAGGAGATTATCCATAGCCTGTTCTGTAGGATCATCACCGTTCACTCTGTCAGGGGTCAAGATATGATACAGCATATTGAGGGACTCAACACTAAACCCAGAGCACGTGAGTGGAAACCTTTGTCACTCAGTGTATCACCAGTCTGGTGCCATCAGCCTACTTTGACACAGCTTCGTTGGGAAGGAAAAATTCTGCAAGGTGTTGGGTGGGTCTCAGCCTATTTAAGGTCAGTCCTTTCCGTTGTCAGCTCAAATCACCTCTGCTGAGGGTTTCCCTTTCTGCTTCTTTTTTATTTCAGAGAGGTGTATCAGAGCCAGAGTCATATGCAGAGTCAATGCTAAGGAGGATAGGATGTGATATATTCCTTGACACTGTGAAGTTTGTCCTAGTTCAAAAAGACAGCTTAAAAAGTTATAAAATATAAGGAGCAGGAGAGTTACGACTAGTTCTGAAAAGTTTGTATTTAGGGAAAGAGGAGACCAAAAATGGTTTGCTTCTACATTAAGTGATAAATCCAATAACACTAGGAAGGGTAATTTAGTCTTATCTGTGTTCTCTTTCTTTTAAACTGATTATGCATCGTCTCTGAAGAAGACTGATGAAAACTTTCAGCTAAGATTCTGTAATGTCAATAAAAACATCCAGAAACAATTGTTTCAGAGTAAGCTCCCCGTTTTCTAGTAAGCTTTCCATTTAAACAAGGACAGAAATTCAGCTTTTTCAGAAGAATTGTAGGAAGGGCAAGACAGTGAAACAGCCATTCCAGACTCCACAACATGGCAAGATTAGGCAACCCAGATGCCTAACTAAAAAAAAAAAAAAAATTGAAAAATTTGTTATTCAAGTATTAATAGTGGATGCTTCAATTTACACTTAACAGACCTGTTTTTAATGGCTCAGTAAGAAATGCCTATTCTTTTTTAAACTAACTAACCCTCTGGCATTTAGCATGAATAAATTCAGGCCATGCATCTTGGCGTATGAATATGACATCTCTTTGAGAGGTTGATTTGTGAGTCAAGCCTCTTGTTCAGATACACTCCCAAGCTCCCTGGTAAAATCATAACTAATATCAAGTTATGGCATTAGTCATTGAAAATTTCTTTCTTGGTTATGATGGGTTGTTCCTTTTTTTTTTTTTTTTTTTTTTTCCCAATGTACATTTACTCTTTAGATTTCCATACTGGTTTTATCCAAATCTTTCTCTCTAAGAACTTCTCACTAAATGACCCTGAGTGAAACAGACATCTCTGCAATACATTCTTTTACTTTTCTGCCAAAGTAAATCTAGATTAACTCCATGAAATTTGGTGAAATTGTTATATCTTTAGGAAGGAATGGAGACTCAGAATCCAGCTAATGATTGCAGTGTTATATTGCTGCATGATCCACTCTCAGCTGGTGTAGGGTTATACACATTGGTGCGTGATGCTTTGATATGTTTTGAGTGTTGCAGCTGAAATGGAATGAATTATAATTGACACTCCTGGGCTAGTAGTGCTAACCTGCTTGCTTGCTTGCTATTTTTATTAACCAGTCTTTCCCTGTTTTTTTTTTCTTCCTAAAGAGAAGATTGATGTTTCCCTGGAAAAAAAAACATTATGAACCCGGCCTAGTCTTTGTGTGCTGAATTATGCATGGAGTCACTGTAATTGCATGTATCAGTCAATGCCTGCAGAAAATGCAAGTCTGGGCAAGTAATGGCTGTAGGTAAACACACATTTAGTCATGCGATGGTTACGGCAACTGAGTGTGCATTTTGTATGCACAGTTGGATGAATGCTGTTATGTCAATTTTCACAGCTAAGTTCAGTGCAGTACTGTGTAGCATAAGAATATTGTTTTTCCTCCAGGATTGGCCAAAAAGGAAAATTGCTCTTCTATTTTGGCTTAATACTTACAGATATACTTTGTCTCGGAGAATCATAGACAACAAGAACCTTGAGAGGCCGCTCTTATTCTGTCCCCTCCCAAACAGACACTTTCTGAGTTTACTCAGAAATGTTTACTCAGTTCTCCAAAATCTCCAGCAAGAGAGGGTCCACAGCCTCCTGAATTACTATTGCAGTGCCTTGTGAGGCTTACTGTTAGAATAGTTTTCCCATTATTATCCAGTCCAAATCTTTCTTGCTGTAATTTTAGACTAGGTGGTCTTTCCCACAGCACTATGAACACTGATAATAGGTGAATTCACCCTCTTCTCAACAAAACAATCTGCTAGTTAGAGTGGTAGACAAGATGGGAAGCTCTGAAGTCAACAGAATAGCACTCAAGAGTCCCAGCTTTGGTACAAAAGTGTAAGTATTGTTAGCTAAGATATCCCTCTGTCAGAAGATGATGGTTCTTTTCAAGTATCTTTAATCTTTTAAGATTTTAAACTGTCACTCTAGAAATGTAGCAGGTAAAAATACATACAGAGACCTTCTTTCCTTGAAGTGTGTGACTACACAACTCAAAACCTTATCAGAGGCTTCCTGGATGTCGGCTTATAGCCATTTTGAAAAATATTTCATATATATTTCATATATTTATGTCAAGGGGCATGCGGAGAGCAGGATGGTTCTTTCACCGTAACAGCTTCTAGGAATTTCAGTTTAGCAATTCCCTTTGTCGGCATCAAACTTAGAAGCCCGATGTGAGATAGTCCTGGCTATGTTTAGTTTATTAATTGAGACAGAGATGGAGGCCTGTCAATCACAACATCTCTCCATTAAGGGGACACTACAAACATTTAGTGCCTCTGAGTTTTGAATCTAAAATCTTTTGCAACATGCTCTTTCAAAGATATCTAACACGTAAGGAGTGCCTCAGCAGTGCTCCCTTTGTGCTGAGTATGCCAGCAGCACTGCTTACAGCTGCACTGCCAACAGGTTGGGACCTTCCTTCAGAGCAGTGTGCTGGCAAGGAAGGATGTGTCACAGTTTGTCTGATCTCAGGGTGGCTTGTGCAAGCCCAACTAAAGTGAAAAAAGGCAGCACTAGGGTGGGAAGGTGGACTTAGGCAATACTGCTATGGGGTGAGAAAGGAGAGATGTGCTATCACTAGCTGCACAACAGCAACCTGGCAGAGTAGAATCAAAATCCCTGTTAGTAAACAGCTCTGAGACTGCAATAAGGGATTGTTGAATGCTTATATAGGATGGGCGAAGAAAGCTGTACCAAGAACAGGAGGTACAGATGCAAGTCTGTGGGCAAAGAGCCAAGAAGGACAAAATGTTTAAGACATCTGTCCACAAAATCCCATCAGTCATGAAATGAGATATATGGTCATTCGTGAAGCCTGTTCTCAAGGAGAAAGATTTTTTAAAATTTATTTTTCTTAAGCCATTACGTTATGCTTTTCATAGCTACTGTGAATACAAATATCAGATGAAGGACATTTATGGTCATTCTTATTACAGAATACACTATGAGGATGGGGTTGTATAATTTTACACTTGTGGTTTGCACTCATTCAGACAACTTTTGTAAATCCCACCCTCGAGTGATTTGTTGCACGCTGTATGTCAAGACACTCACAGAGGTGGGAACAGCGGCCTTGCTCCCAGACGTGTTTCTTTAATCATCGGAGTGTTTTTCTTCCCAGAGCAATGAGTTACCACTTCATATATTTGTTGCTACATGGAATATTAATATTGTAATCATGTCTGTCTCCTTAGGGAACGTGTGTTTTATGGCAGCAATTCAATACTGTTCACAATTTAGAGTTAAAAGAAATACAAGAGTTGAAGATTTTAAAGGCCTGCTTAAAAAAACAGGCAAAAAGCACACGAGAAGTCACCTCCTCAGTTCAGAAAAAAAAAACAGAAAGAAAAATATTGTTCATAATCGCCAAACCCATAAACTGTTGTTTATAATCACTGGTTGTTTTTTTTCTAAAGACCCAGGAAAAGGTGTCTTCTAAAATACATGAATTGTTGTGTTTTCCTGGTAGGGTCCTGAATAAACTGCACAATCCAAAAGGGCTTTGAGATATTGAGATATGTGCCCAAGGCTGGTGCTGCAGGGCTCAGGAGAGTAGCCCTGCCTGGTCTCAGGGGCCAGAGCTGTGCGAGAAAGGGCTGCAGAAATCCTTCCTGGGGCAGGGATGAGTCCATGAGCTAGAGCTGCATTTCAGCTCCAGCCCTCACCCTTGGTCACTGCCCAAGCTATTCTGCAGCTCTACTCATGCCTGCTCGCATCCTCTGCTGATACTGACCACCAGCTTTGCCTTGGAGCTGCTCCATCCCTGTGGCTGCAGTCACAGTCCCCAGGCCAGTTCTGCTCACGGACTCTGGGGTGGTGGGACAGGGCCATGAGGAGACGTCCCTGTCTCGACCTGCCCTGCTGCTTCCGTGCCACTCTCTCTGGCAGCACTGTGCCCTGACCCATTCTCTCAATAGCTAGCCTGAAAGGGCATTCACAGCAGTCACAACAGCTGTATAAAAGAAACTTGCAATTAATTTTCCTCCCTTTTTGACTGTAAAAATAGTTCTCAGTCAGAGAGCAAGAGAAAAAAAATATTTGTAACCATTAGTTTACTCACTGGCATGACAGCAGTTTTATGGGTTTAAGGGCTGATTCTGTAAACACACATCTGCACATCATACAAGTGATCCAACTGCACGGATGTAAGAATATCTGTGTATGTGTCTGTATATAAATATACACATAGATATGTATGTATGTATATATGCCTACCTTTGCAGGAAGCAGACGTTGTTCCATAGAGGATACAT
Source organism: Pedionomus torquatus (assembly GCA_013398155.1). Taxonomy (NCBI): domain Eukaryota; kingdom Metazoa; phylum Chordata; class Aves; order Charadriiformes; family Pedionomidae; genus Pedionomus; species Pedionomus torquatus. The sequence continues at coordinate 15,059 of VZRU01006956.1, read as the reverse complement.
TGCCTAAATGGTCCTAGGCTAATATTATGCAGATATTTTAAGCTTGGTATCATATTGCTTGATGGCAGATGGAGACAAACAGCTTATAACATTAATTTTCTTATTGGATCTCATCTGACAAAATCCCCAGTTACTTTAGTCACATGAACCATTATTCTTCTGTAGATACGTGCCTAATAAGCTTAAATTCTGAAAATGAATATTTGCACTTACTAACATCAAGGGAGAGTTAAAAATCAAACATGCTGCATAGTCTTCTGGGAAAGTCAGCAGTAAAGCACTGTTTTCAATAATCAATAAGTCAACCAAGCAAATCTCCAGACTGCTGTTACAAGGGGATCTGTCATCACGGAAAGCAAAGGTTTGTCTGAGAAACCACTAAGTAAATGCTTCTGCCACTTAGTAGGAGTATTTTTTGTATTGTGAGCTGCAGATTAAAGTGCAGGCACACACATATTTGCTTTGCATTCCAAACAGAGACAGCGTCTGGACCAAAGCACTCCTATGTAGTCCTCACCACCTTGGGTCAATGAAAGGATGGGAAGAAAGCCTCTCTATTCCCTGACTCAAAGTCTCCTTGTACTGCTCCCTCTCCCTTTTCCTTGTATCTTCTGCATTTTATACATCTTAGCACTAAAATACTAGGAAAAATTTACTTGATGCTTTTATAGTCTATCAAACAAATAAATGGTCTTGTATCTCACTGATCTCTATCCACCTGTGACAATTAATACCCCCCAAAAAGGGACACCTCCCCAATAAATGTTCAAATGCATAGCAAGAATGTGAGCTATCTACTTGCAACAGTACCATCATTTTCTTACAAAAGGTATCAGAAAACATGTAACAGAAAATAATACAGTCTCAATATAATATAAGACTGAGCTTCATTGCTGCAAACAAAGTGCATTCTGTGCTGCACTGTTTTTTTCTGTTATGGCTGTGCTTGCTCACTTCCTAATTTTGTTTGAATATGAGCTTAAAGGTTAGGACCTAAAATCCTTGGTAGCCAGGTACTGTCCCAAAGGGTCATGTTTGGAGGCTAAAACAGGCATGTTAAGGTTCCCTCCAGCTCCCCTCCACTGGCATTACTTTCCTTTCTACTGCTGCTGAGATTTGCCTCTGTCTCGGAGGGAATATGAATGACTCATTGTTTATCGATAAAAAAATCCTTTTCCATTCTGTAAATCATCTCTCTCTCTTTTTGGACATCCTTCCCAGCAAATGTGGCAGGCACTGTGGCAAGAGAATGGGGATGCAGACAGGCTGCTAATGCAAGTGTGCCCTTCTGAGGGCTGCTTCCACTTCTTGGATGCATCTGCAAAATTATCAGATGAACGGGGTAGAGCACAGTGGCAAACATAAACTTTAGGATTAAAACTGTACATTTTATGCAGCCAGACTGGACCTGTGAGTAGCTGAAAAGAGAGCTGCTTGTATATATATGTAGGATCTGTAGATATTGTGGCACAAAAGCAACAGAGTTAGAGATGTAGGCAGTCTCTCCCGTCCCAGAAGATACAGGGGATCCAAGTTTGGGCAGCAGCACCGCCATTACTACTAGACCCCATTGACACATAGCAGTGTAACATCTCATGATGGCGGCCTGAAATGTGTTTTCTTGGTCTTTTTCCAACTCATCATCTACCTTTACCTGATGGCCTTGCAGTGTTGGCATTTATCAGTGTCTACTTGCTTTCCCTTCCCGTTCTGCTTTATCTAATCTTTGTATGAGAGATACAAGTCCTCCTTTCCAAGACCTTTGCCTTTCCCTTGTCTTATACCCATTAGCATCTAACTACCCTCATCAGAAAAGGCTAATTCCTTTCTATTGGCAAGGCCAGGGCCTCATGAAATCAAAGGTGAAACTCCTATTGACTTCAACCACAGCAAAAGCAGCACAGTTTAATCAAAGAACTTGAGGATAAAAGGAGAACAGAAGGCAGAGACAATAAGTTCAGCCTACGACAATCTCCAAAATGATCAAAAGCTTACAAAGAACTTCCTAGATATTCATGCAACATCTAGGATGGCATGGCTGCCCTCAGGACTGAAGCCTGTTACAGCTACCACCCACCTCAGTAAATACTGATCATCTAATTATGCTTCCTTCAGACCTGGACTGTGTGGGCACTGGACTAGTTAGTCACTGGTCGTAATATGATTTTATTTTCAGCGGCCAGTATTCACTGGTTGCTGTACGAATTTCCTTCTAAAGTCGTAATTTCTGAAATGTGGCACTTTTCATTAAGATGACAAATGCTGGCATTTGGCAGGATGTGGTATTGATCACATCAAGCTCTGCAATGACAGCTGGCAGCAGAAGAACAACGTGGGAGCCAGCCGTGCCTGGCTGGATCAGGTGGCTTCCCTAGGGTTTGTTTTCATCCTGCAGTATAGTTCTGATTTAGTGTGAATAAAATCACTTAAGAGGTAACATGCTGATTTGCTGAACTATCTATCAAATGAACTGTTCAAAGCAGAGATAGGGCCAGCTGACATACATAAGAAGGGTACCGCTCTGAATGGCAGAGGTAATTCTCCACCTGTGAGAATTTTATTGCCTGCTGCTGCATGAGCAGGTTTGAGTGTTGAGCAGTTTCCACTGAATGAAGGAAAGAGTTTGGGGGCCTTTTTGCAAGCGCACACTATGGGGAAACACCACAGTCCTGACTTTTTCTTGCTAGTGTATCTGTATGTTATTTTTTAATTCCTTATAGTTCTTTTAAACATCAGGCTCTGTTGAGGAATCCAAATAACCAGTAACTCTCTGATATGCTTGTGTCTGCAAAAACTCTGTGATGGAGTCTCCATTATTTTAGGGAGGAAATGAGAGATCACCTTCTATGCTCTAAGATATTTAACATCATGAAAGACATGAGCAAATAGAATGCCTTCTGCTCAGAACTGCTAGAACAGTCAAGGAAGAAGAATAGTTGTGGCATCTCATATGAGGCCAGTAGCCCATTTGTTTCCTTGCCTAACTGTTTTTCACCCAACTTTTTCTTGCTGCTTCTTAATAAATGAGTGGAGGGTACATATACATATATAAACACATATATATGTTAGTATGTCTGGGCTCAAGAAGCAGAAAACAGTGCTAGGAAAAAAAAATACATTACTGTTCTTAATAAACAAAATTGTCAATTTTAGTAAAAGCTTTCTACAGTACTGTAGAAGAGATTTCAGAGAACAAATTCTTTTAGAGAAGATGTATCACCTTTGGGGTTGAATTTCTATATGGTATTGTTTTACTATTGAAAATAATTTGTCTTTCTCCTCATCTAATGAGAGTGACCTCCTATACAAAGCTCTTTGAGACCTATTTATGAAGAGTGCCACATAAGAAAGTGATATTGATTTTTGTTTATTAACATTCTTTATGTATTTCTGGCAGTTACAACTCTTTTATTACCTTTAGATTGAATGACTAGGCTCTTAATATATTGCTATAAGTCTTGTTTTCCAAACATTTCTTACTTTTGTTGCTCTTCTCTGAATTCTTGCCGTTTTACTCCCTCTTTTCTTTATTTTTCTTTTAAAGTGTGTATTGCTCTGGGACTTAAAAAGGTCTTTGGTAGAATAAAGTTATTATCTTGCCTAGAAGGAGATAAACACAAAGTTTAAAAATGAAAATTAGAAGAAAATAAAATGTGAAGGCCACAGAAACATTTGCAACTATGAATCTGTGGACCTGCCCTTTACCAAAATATTGAACTAATTCTTGTTGACTGATGATTTACTGCTCTATAATTTCCACTTGTGTTGTTACTGATTAAAATAGTATCAGCAGAGCTCATGGAAGCAAATGCTAATATTTTAAGCATCATAAACCACATCTAACAAAGGATGAAGAGAATGATGTGCCTTTGTAAGAGAGGCCCTACGCTGAACACGGCACCCTCCCAGCATGGCCAATAATTTTCCCCAGGAGGATTAGTTCAACTCTTTCTTCCTTGTCTAAGTTTTGATGGCTGAGGTAGGTGGCCATGGAGGTACCTGGTACCCCGGGGAGCTCAGAACCCTGACATCTGAACCTTTTGCATGGGCCAGCTGGTTTCAAAACTTCAAATATCAACTTTTTGCCACCTTAAATGTGTATGAAAGGTAAATTCCAATGTTCTTTTTGTTCCTGCTTAAAAACAACACCCTGCTGACAAGTCGTACACAGCACAAGATCTGCACGGCACAATGACCAGTCCTGTGCTGAGAGTTGTCACAGCTCTGCTTTTCAAGAATCAGTTACCAATCCTACTTCGAGCAGTGATGGGCCCGGTTTTAATTTCAGGCTGATTCTGAAGACTCAGTTATGGAGCCACAGTGAGACTGCTGTACAAAGACAACAGTTTTCCATTGAAATAGGTCAGTTCTCTAACATGATCAGCCACCTGCTTAATTCCCAGACATTGAGCTAATTGGATTGTCCAGATACAAGATACAACAATCTTTTGTATTCTTAGAAATAAATGTAGAATTACAGCTTTCCTATAGATTTAGCAGCACTCTCCACAATCTCTCTCCATTAAAAGAATTCAAGCCTATTTCAGAAGATAACCTTGAGAGAAAGAGGAAGGTATATGCTTTGTCTCTGTCTTAATAAAATTCTGATTTGAAGTTTTAATTAAGAGAGAGAAAATAACCAGGAATGAGCACAGGATTTAAAGCAAAATAGACCTCTTATAAGTGAAGCAAGAATCACAAATGTGATTTAGAAAGTCCCCCTGCAGAGACAGAGCAGAGAGTCTCACTGAAGCTTGAGGTTAGACCTGCTGTAGCTGTTTTCCATTTTCCAGCTGTGACGACAAACCTTATCCACACTTTTCCCTTCTTCTGTCTTGGTTTACAAGGCTAAGAGATTTTTCTTTTTCCAATTTCTCTCTTCTTTGGACTTAGTGCATATTCTTTCTTTTTCTTGTAGTGTTCGGGTGCTAAGGTTCTGCTGTTGGGTACTTTTCGTAAAAGTTTAAACAGCTGCCATTCCCACTAGTCCACCTCATAGCCCTTTTGTTGTATTACAGTATGTCAAGGAGAAGCTTCTATGTCTGCTGTGTTACCCTTTTATGTTCTGCTATATTCAAATATTTTCCGTAAACCATCATACCAAAGCACAAAGTGGAGGGAAGTAAAGAACGCAGAAACTTAATTTGCCTGGTCTGACAACATTTGTCGTCTGTGATGACTTCAGAGTGTACTTGTTTCTTTATGCATGCATATATTAAACCTCTCTCACCCCAATAAGTTTAACTGTACAAATCTCTAAAAAAAAAAAGGTTTAGTAAGTATATTATACTCAAGTGCTCAGAAAGTGAAATCCAGCTATCTTATTTAGTCATAAATGCATCCTTCCCTTGAAATTCTCAGATTTTGGCAGTTCAGGGCTTACTGAAGGAGTCCTAGGAAACAATTCTGTCCCACTTCATGCGCCAGGTGTGACACTGAAATACACTTCTTTTTATGGAGATGGTCTTGAAGGTATACATATATAATTGTATGCTTAGTCAAACATCTTTTCTTTCCAGAGTTTTAGATTCAGGCATATAAAATCTCTTCTTGTTAGGATATGTTTATACTTTAATTTGAGTCCAACAGCACTATAGTCACATCTTTGTCTGTACAGCACTGAAGATAATGAGAAGATATTATTTGGATTCCTGCATGCTGCAACAATAATGTGAATATAGTGGGATTCCTAGATGTTGCTACAATAAAAATAAATGCTAAGAAAAAAAAAAAAGTTTTAAATTTATCTTTGGCTGACAGACTAGGTTGAAAATGTGGTTGGCCACTGGAGGGGATGTTTTTCCCAAGCTAGATTTATCTGTTTTAAGGGAGAAGTTTTAAAGGCCAGCAAAATATTCCCAGGATAATTCAAACACAGCTGACTGAATAATTCATCATGAATAATGTATTTAGATTTTGCCTCTCTCTTCATAAGGAAATTAGGATATTCTCAGATACATCCATTATTCAAACTAATACTGGGTTTTCTCATCACCCTCCCATGGGCTCTATTCTGTCACCTTTACTCAAGTTGAGTAACATTTTCTGTGGGGAATTGTGGTGACTTTAGTGGCAGTGCCTGCACAGCATGGTAAGGGAGAGAACATCTGGATGCAAGTGAATAGGTTACAAGCACTTGTGAATATTTGATGGTCCTCCTGTATAGGATTGGTATGCAAATCCTAGGAGGTACTTTTGTTAGCTCTTGTAATTAACCATCTCAACCCCATTTTCTTAAACACACAATTCAGATTTTGATTGCAGCTGAGATGGAAGCTAACATCTTGGTTTCCATGAGCAGTGGAGCTTAGCTTTGAACACTTTGTTGTTTATAGAACTCGAACATAAAAGATCAAGAGTGAAAGCTAAAAGAAATGTGCTCGAGTGTGCAGTCATTCAGAATTTCTCTTGTTACCAGCATTGTTTCTGGAGACTGCCCACAGGCATTTTTTTTCAGTACTGTGAAAATTCATTAATTGTCTCTGTGCCATCTTGTTTCCTGTGACTCCAGTTCTGTATTTTTAATATAGACCTGACCTTCTACTAGGCAGACAAAGCTTCCATCTCAACTTCTAGCAGCAGTGCCTAAAGGTAGAGCTACAAGCTCAAATTGGGGCACACCTTCTCTGCAGTACACCCTCCTGGATGCTCTGCAGCCACCAGTGCTACCCGTTTTACAGAAGAAACTTCAGCCTGTTGGCTCTGTAGGCTGGTGTTTCCTCCTCCCTGGCTAGCTGTACTCCCAGGTCACCTTCAGTTCCTCCCACCCAGCTAAGGCTTGAACAACCCTCTCAGCAGCCATGTTTTGGTTGAGAATTTTGTGTTTTATAGCTAACTAACTGTGGTGGACTGAACAGAATATTTTGTCTTTCCAAAAGAAAAGAATGACTTTTTCCTAAAAATCATGCCTTCTTTTCCTATGTTAGAGTCAGAAAATCTCTCTTTAAAACACACCATGATTTCTCATTTTTCCTGTATCAAAACCAAGAGCTACCTTGGAGGGGAGGATTTTTCACTAAATATATTAATTATTTTTACATAAAAATGTAAGGTGTTTGATGAAAGAAGATAATTGATTATTTTATACACCTACATTTTCTCCATGTGGGGACAATAAGCTACCTGAAAAGTTCTGCCATTGTCAAATATAAAACCTTTGGAGCTCTACATGGTCTTTAGAAACCATGGTCTACATGGTTTAGAAACCTTTGGTCTCTAACATGGGGATTGCAGTTGGCTGTATGATGGAAAAAGTGCACCGTATCAATACACCTATTCACAACAGATACTCTTGCAGAGTCTGCACTAGAAAGTGTTTGCCTGGTTTTATTAAAGTTCAAGTGAGTCTGGTGTTGGCAGGTTTACAGTACTTTGAACCCAGTCCAACACTTAATTTGATGGACAGGGTTAGAATAAGGCAGTTTAGTCTGTGACAGTAAAACAAATACAAATAGTCTCCTGGCTCTCTGATGGTGTTTACAAGAGCATTAAAATGATTTCCTGCTAATGATACACAGTTGTAGGGATTGCAGCACTATATTATCAGAGTAATGCTGCTGCCACTGTGGCATGGATCTAGAGAGATCCAAAACAAAATGCCAGCAGAAGAACTGGATGATGTACAATACAAGGAATGACAATCCAGCAAACTAGAGTAAAAAGCTTTGCTGCTGTATTTTTAAAAAGAGAGAAGATAAATGCAGGAAGTGCACCTTCACATTGGCTTTGCCTGATACTTTAGTGATGTTATTATTTACCTGGTATAGTTAGACCTGGTTTCAAATACATCTCCTCTTTGAATGGTCTAAGAACCTTACTCCAAAAAACCTTCCTCACTTCTTGCATGAATACATACTGTGCTTTCTGTATAAAAGAGCTTCTCTAACACCCATCTAATTTCAAGAGGACATTACAGAGCACTTGCAGATTTATTAATTTAGCCTTTATACTATAATTTATTTTTAAAGAAAATTTGAAGCTTCCTTTCCTGTAACTACTACATTTTTCCTTAAACGAAAGGCAATAGAACAATGTTCACAAAGTACTTTTACGTACATACATTTTGCATAAATACTGCCTCAGAAAGTAGAGAATTTTATATTTACCCTCTGGGCATTTTCTCTGCTCTAATGAAAGTTTTTGTGTGACAGCAGTGCCCTTTCTCCTTTCAGCCAGCAGCATTCATCTGGTTCAGTGGGTACTCAGAAACCCTGATTTCCTTTTGTTCAGGACAGAAGTTGTGTTAACTTTGCAAATGCAGTGAATGAATGTCAAATCAATAAACTGCTGACTTGTCTAGCACGTCTTTTCAGCCTATTTATGCCATAGCTGTTATGTTAAAGAGCACCGTAAACCACTTATGATTTGACTCATTCTGTGCAAATGAAGCAAAGTCTGCAGATAACACAAACCGTAATTCCTGATGTCTGTAAGTTGCAGATCGCTCTCTTAATATTTTTAATGAAATATGAACAATAAAGACCCTTTTATCTCATTAATAATCTACATATTATTCATATTAATAGAGCTAGTTCCTGCAAACTCATAAATATCAGTAGATGCTGTGATACTGGCCTTGCTGTGAGTGCTTTATGGGTTATAAAATACTTTAAATTATCATTAGGCACAGGTTTCAGTGGAGCTGCATTGAAAAGCTCTCCCTCCCCCCTAGTTTCTAAAGGCATCACAAAGCTATACTGATGCTGAAAACTTGCTGCCAGCTGCAAAATTGGAATTGATGTGTGACTTGGAAGTTCAGATTTCATGCTGTTTCCTCTTGTGCCTTCTGCAGGAATTCTCTGGTTTCCCTGTTTCAGATTTTTAGTGTGATTTTAGGGGTTTTCTTTTCCCTGAAGACTGAATTTTTGAGAACCTTTGCAAACATGGTTGCTATGGAGGCTGCGGAGAGGAGGTGTGGAGTGGGGGAGACATTTCAATTGCAATTACTAGAGCTTGTTCATGTACCTGATCCATTCAATTCCCCGAATAGCTGATTTGATCACTGATGCCCCTATGACAAAACAGCATGGCAAAGATTAAACCATCAAGTCATTAATAATGCTTAGAAGAAGATAAAGTCAGATTGGCCTGGAATAATTTCTGAAACATTTCAGAATTTAGGGTTCCCTTTGTCTTCACCTTTACTGCTTTTGGGTTTGTAATGAGTTACCTGAATGTAACTTTACTTAGGTTCATCATAAGGGGGAAAAATGCTGACAGGCATGATCAGTCATACAGCTAGTGGAGTTACAGGAAATTTGGCAACCAAGCAAATAGCAAAAAAAGTAGGGTTTTAACAGATTAATTTCTCTTTGAGCTAATCTAAAGCTTATTTACAGTGATATCACCCTTCAAGAGACTTTCTCCCACTGCTCTTCTGTTGGGCAGACTACCACATTCCAGCACTTGGAGGCTTCACTGGACTCTTTATGCTGTTCTAATCATTGTCCCCCATGCACAAGAGGAGGCAGCCAGCAGCCCACAATGACACTTGCATTCTGGGGCCAGCAGCAGAAATGAGTATTAACTATGCACCAACTTGGGTTTTTGTTGTTTTGAAAGCCCAGCTTTGGATGCATTAATTATGTTTCCACTTGGAAGAAAAAAAAAAAAGTCTGTTAATACCTAGGAGTGTAGTTTTGGGGTTTGTACTTTCTCACTGCTTGTAATTGTCAAGATTAAGAATGGTTCCCAGATTCCAACTCCTTTGGTTCCGTTTGTTCCCAGGACTTACACTACCCGAGGTTTCTGCAGTTTATATTCCCCTTGCTCTGTTCCCTCCCCATACATTAACTGATCACCAGGATTAATACATTCCGGAAAGGTAAGGAGCAGAAGCCTGTCTCCTTGACAGCAGGGGACAAACTCATAATAAATACATAAAAATAAACATAAATAGTTAGAGCCAGCAGCAGATTGTGATGGCAGTAAAGAAGGTTTACTTGATGCTTTATGGAAAGCTCTATCTGCTGCCTTCCTTGCCATCATTATGAGAACCCTGATAATTTGCTCTCTGAACATGATTATAATTTCTATAAACATAAAATATGCTACTCTAACTGTAAGTCCCCTCCCCCAGCTTAGTGTCATTGAAAGTAATTGCAATTAAAATAAGAGGCTGTCCAGGAATCCACTGCAAATGCAGATTGAGATAACAATAGAGCATACACTCGGCACCTGGTACGACACAGGGAGGAATACTGTTTCCAACAGCCTTTCTCCAGATCAGTTACTCTTCCCCTGGTGCCTGGCTGGTGATGGAAGCTTCGTCATATGTGGCCATCCAGGGTGGAAAATTATTTCAAATAGGTCTTGCATGCCCTCGTATCCTATGGGACTTGAACTGAGGTGACTGATCTGGAACTGGCAGAGGCCCAGTGCAGCAGTGTAACAATGAATTATTGCAATGTGGATTAAGTGCTATATACAGATATAAAATGACTAACTGACTGTAATTGTTCAGCTAGGACTAAAATAACTAGAATGCTGTGTGCTAAGTTTCATCTCACTGTCTTAAATTATACATCCATATAACACAGCAGCAAATCTAACATAGCAGTAATATTGTCCAATAGGCTATCCATCTCTGGGAACTTGCCGAACCCGATCATGGTAACATTGAGCTGTCTTCTGTGCTAGATAAAATTATTTTCTGATCCCAGGTAAGCTCCTGAGTGACTACTGGGAATTTCTGGCTTCTGTGAAGCAGAACATTTAGAAACTGTGAATGAAAGTTTTATGCTTGTAGGTATTGCAGATAGCTTTGCTCTTACTTTGTGAGTGTCAGGCCCAGTGCTCAGCTTCCCCATGAGCTCTTCATGCCTCTCTATCAGCAGGGAATGAGAATAATGCTGGTCTAACTGGCTGGCTCCCAATTTCTGCTCCATGGCAAAGTGGAATACTGCTCATGTGGGTTCATAGGATCAGTTCGCTGTCCCCATGAAAGCAAGCTGGAATGAGGAACATGATGGAGACAAAGGGGCTTCACTGGAATAATCTAGCTGTCCATAATTTAGCTTCTGAACATGATAAGAAACTGGATAGCCTCTAGGATCTGGCCACTTTTGGCATAAAGGCAGCTCAGAGCCTGAAGGAGGCAAAGTGAGGTATAAAACCATCTTTTTCTCAACTTTCTTTACCCCTTCACCTACCCTGGGAACAGCAGTTTTAATTACAGGTTTATCTTATCTGTTTACAAATTGCCTTAAGGATCATTTCAAACCAGGTGTTCTGTGAACTATTCTTTGTAGATGGGTTATTCATTTGAGAGAAAAGACTGTAGGAGTTTACTTTTCTCTGATGGTCCAGTTCCACTGTTGAGTGGCCAAATAATTTATGCTAAAGCCTTTGTTTAGGTAAAGGATAGACTATTTTTACTGTAGTTCAGGCCTGACATTCATCCTAACTACCCTGCTTCTTGAAAGACCTGCTTTCATGGTAAGCAATACAAAATATGATGGGCCGGTGACTGTCTTCAGAGGATGGAGGTTATGACAATGCTATAGGTGTACATGGGGAAATATAATCTTGTCTTACTTTCTCCTTCTCCTGTTGTTTCAGGTTGACAAATTTTTGGTCCTGTTTCTGCTGGTATGTCATCCCTTCCTGCCTTCCCAAAATTGGTGGGATTGCAATAAAAAGGCATTGAGGCAGAGACAGAAGAAGAAATTTGTCTCTGCCTTGGTGTATCTTCTAAAGCCAGAGCAGGAGCAAACCTCCTGAGGTGGGCTGTAATAACTTTCTGTGGAGAGCAGGGAAGACTTGGTAACTACCTGGTCCTTTCTTTGCTCCAGGAATAGTGTAACTACATGCTGTCCCTTCCCCTGGGCAGATGGCGATTTGGATAATAATCTTGCAGTGAGTCCCTCCTGCTTAGCCTGTTCACAGTGTAACTGGGAAGTGCTTCCCATGAGTTTGTGCTGCGCTGATTTCTAACGCTATGGAAAGAAGGGCTGTATCAAGGTGAGCTGTTCAAATTCCATCTAAAAACTTAAAAATAGCACTGTGAAGATAAACCTGGAACAGCTCTCTCTGTCTACTGTGTACTTTGCTTAGCATTTCCTTTCACCCTGCAGCCCAGCCCATCTCTCCCATGTGGTGTTACTGTCGCCATAGCATATGTTAGTTACTGGACCAGTGCCACTGGTTTCCAAGTGAAGCAGCACATAGTTTTTGCATGTAGCCCTTCTGATAACATCCTGCATAGTTCCTTTGCTGTGACTCAGTAAATTGAATCTTTTTTGTTGGAGAAAGATGAAAGCGTGCATGAGATAAACGACTAAAATATCTAAATCTTGTGACGTCCTGCAGGTACCTTGATTAAAAATACTTCAGACTTGGTTCTTTTGTTGTATGTGAGCCAAAATGACAGGTACAGATCTTTATCACTGGTAGATTTTATAAGGTCACCTGTCATCTGAACACGAGCCGTAAAAAATTAGCATCTTAAAACCCTACCATTAATTCTTTTCATATCTCTCTTAATCTTCGTTTTACTCCTGGCCTTATACTGTGAGCTCATACAAGGTGACCAAGTGGAACCTTAATAATGCACCATTTCTCTGGCTTTTCATGGACACCTCAACTTTCATGAACATTTTAAGAGTCATGGTCAAAAAGTTGAAAAAAAAAAAAGTTGAAAAAAAAAAAGCTGCAAATGAGAAGANGTTCCTCATGTCCTTTGTATTCTTCAGAATTAAGCTGTCAGGTAATTCTGCAAATGGAAAGCATCCACTGTAATTTTGGTGAACTAAGAGAAAACTTTGGGCTCTTTTTTTTTTCCTGCCTTGATGCATTTTTTCAATCCTGTAAAGCAACAAGGACCAATAGTAAATTGCAAGAAAGAAGACAGGTAGTCCTGTTTTCTTGAAAGGCAGTAGTGATGACAATATAAAATGCTCCCTCTTTTGGCTCAGTAACTTGAGTTCTCCAAGAAGAAGGGTTGTTACTGCCCTCAAACCCAGTGAAAGACACTTCACGTTCTCAGAGGTGCTTCTTAAACTGTAGATTCAGTTCTCATGGTGTATGAGAGAGGTGAAATAATCATGCAAATAGCAAGGGAAAAGGAATTACTGAATTATCGATGCTTTCCCAGTGCACATGCAACACAGAGCACACATTTTTCTCAGTCATGAGAAACCCTTTAGTCCTGCTGAAACAAGGAAAAAATACAAGAACTTTCCTTGCAGGTCAGTGTGCAGAGGAACTGAAGGTCTAATAGACTGAATACTACTACCTGTGGCATTTGTTGACACAGAAACCCCAGAGCAAGCACATATATCGAGTTTCCTATTCTTCAGCTGATGGCTTTGATGTTTTATGACAGTTTTTAATGTTCATGAGGCATAACAACCTCAGAATGTGCAAAACCATAGCAACTGCTGCAGGAGGAGCAGTATCTGGAGACAACTTGTCCTCATCCCTTCTAATGTTAGTACACTTTTTCCCCTCTACACAAATGATGGTTGTCCTGCTATGGGATAGGGTTGTGTTGGAGTTTCAGAAGAGACTCAAGCCCAGCGAAATGCAGGAGTAAGCACACATGCTGAAACCTGAAGTGACTTTGCTGGGATAAGGGAGTGCCATCCAGTGCCTGTTGATTATTTACAGGATTAAAAGGTCTGGGGGCAGAAACTTCCATTGCCCATACTCTGCTGGGCTCTCTCCAGTACTGCTGGCAGAAGGGCATGTGATAGTGATGTCACTTTCTGGGTATCTGAGCTGGTGGCCTACACAAGGTCTATGCCAGGTTGTCTCTCTTGAACAAAAGCTGGAGACAGATCCAAGGGGTCTTTCTGATGAAATTTCTCTCGGAAACGGGAGTGTTTCTGTGGAAAATTTTGGTTTAGCAGAGCTGGCCTTTCTGCTTTAGTTGTAAGTGGTGCAAGTGATGATTTGTAAGTCATTATTGTCAGCAGGTATTGACACATTAGATTCAATACATTCACACAAATTTCTTGCTTCCTGAAACCTTCAGAAGATATATGCCCCATTTTTGTTTTTTGAAGCAGGAAATACACCAAGCAACTTCAAACTTCCCTATGGGCAGAAAGAGTTAATTTGCAGTGTTTAAAAGAAAATTCACTGTAACAAATATAGGATCAGAAATCGTTGAATTAAATTTTACTTTTCTCGTATGACACAATTTTAGTTTACAGCTTGAGTACTACAAGATTTGAAAATAAAGCAGTCCTACAAGGATCCAAACTGAGAGATCCATCCTGCTTGCTGCAAATGAGAAGACTTTAGTCAAAACCATCCAGGACTGGCACCAGAGGACAAGCACTAAAGTGGGTGCGTGATGGCAAGCCCAGGGTTACTGGGTTACTTTAACACAGAGCCTCTGTTAAATTCCTGGAACTGGTTAGTTGCTAGCTCTGAGGAAAACAGGTGTGTAGCTGTAGGGAATGGAGGCAATACTTGGGTGGCATTGTAATTTCTCCTTCAATTTTTCCCAGACTGCAGTGTGCCCTTACGCTATGGATAGGAAAATTGCAGCTGAATTAGTCAATACAGTGCCACCGCTCTCCGTGTTCTGAAAGTCTTCATTACCAAACAAAGAAAATCCCTACAGAAAGCAAGGCTCTGTTACCCAGTTCTCCAGGTAAAATCTGCTCATGACTTTTCCACCTATTTTGCAGAATGTTATTGGGCCCTTTTGGCTCCCTGTCCAGCGTGGGCCACAGGGGCTGGACATTCCTATCTGAATCACGGAATAGTTTGGGTTGGAAGGGACCTTAAAGGTTACCTAGTCCCAGCCACCCTTCCATGGGCAGGGACACCTCCCAGCAGACCAGGTTGCTCCAAGCCCCATCCAGCCTGGCCTTGAACACCTCCAGGGATGGGGCATCCACAACTTCCCTGGGCAACCTCTTCCAGTTCCTCACCACCTGCACGGTGAAAATTTTCTTCCTGATATCTAATCTCAATCTGCCCCCTTCCAGACTGAAGCCACCACCCCCCCCCATCCTACCGCTCCAGCCCCCAGCTTAATAAAGGAGTGGGGTTCATTGTGCCCCAGAACTGAGGGAGATCTGCCCAAAGACCTCCCCCAAACCCCC
>VZRU01006955.1:182885-286261 GCA_013398155.1 Pedionomus torquatus | reverse complement strand
GGTCCCTTCCAACTCTAAGAATTCTATGATTAACTTAATACTGACAAGTCACTACTAAACCATGTGACTTCAGCACTACACTTACATGTCTTTTAAATACCCTCAGGGATGGTGAGCCAAACACTTCCCTGGGTAGTGCGTTCCAGTGTTTGACAACTCTTTCTGTGAAGAAATTTTTCCTAATATTCATCCTAAGCCTCCCCTGCTGCAACTTGAGACCATTTCCTCTTGTCCTATCACTTGTGACTTGGAAGAAGAGACCAGTCCCCACCTCGCTACAACCTCCTTTCAGGTAGTTGTAGAAAGTGAGAAAGTCTCCCCCCAGCCTCCTTTTCTCCATGCTGACCAAGCCCAGCTCCCTCAGCTGCTCCTCATAAGACTTGTTCTCCAAACCTTTTACCAGCTTTGTTGCCCTTACCTGGAGATGTTACAGCACCTCAATGTCCTTTCTGCAGTGAGGGGCCCAAAACTGGATACAGCACCTGAGATAGGGCCTCAACAGTGCCAAGTATAGAGAATCACAGAATAATAAGGGATTGGAAGGGACTTCTGGAGATCATCTAGTCCAATCTCCCTGACAAAACAGGTCCACCGAGAGCAGGTTGCACAGGTAAGTGACCAGGAGGGTTTTGAATGTCTCCAGAGATGGAGACTCCACCACCTCTCTGGGCAGCTTCCTTCTCATGTTTAGATGGAACTTCTTATTTTCAAGTTTTTGTCCATTAGCTCTTGTCAAAGGTAGAATCTTGATGCAGTGGTGAGGTTGTGATTACTTTTCCCTTCCCTAAACAATTTTAAAAGTTCTTCTAAGGACATGTGACCTGTGTATATTTGATTAGAGGAGTTACTGTGATTGCATATAATAGCATATTCTTATTTTTCACATTACTAATTTTGTGAGATTTCTGGCTCATTAGTATAAGCAGCAAAAAGGTATTTCCTGGAGTTCTTTAGAGTGTTAAATATGTAGGACCCATAATCTCAATTGCCGTGCAATGTGCACATTTACAAAACAGACAAAATATTGGAACTCAAAAAACCAATGTGTCCTTGTGTTTCATCGGACGTGTCAAGTGGTATTAAAACCCCTCAGATTGACACATCAGCTATGTATGATGCTGTGTGGGTTGGGGAGGTCAGCTGTAGATATCAGTGGTGACACGTTTTTGAAAACAGCTTTTGACCAAGCTGATGTAATTGTACACACTGTTTGGCAACATGTGAGTCATACACTGCTTGTGAATTTAATTCTCTTTTCTGTTTGGTAATTATTTGCAAACAGACTCTGAATTTTATACACTTTGTCATTTGTCAGCGCTAGGATATGATTTCCTTTTGCCAGTCTGTTTCAGAAACTGTCCTTGCATATGTCGAGTTCATTAACTGTTAATCCTCAGTTTTCAGTCAGCCATGCAGGCCATGTGATGGTGCAGATAATGTTTATCCTCCCTTATTGAAGCACTAAGATTTTGCCAAGCCACAGTGGAAACATTCAAAAAGATTTCAAGATAGGTAGAAAAATATTAATCTTCAGCGTTTTGGAAAAATATCTCATGACACTTTCAGAATCGGGATGGGCAAAGACAACTTGTATGAATGTTATTTTGAGGAAACTGAGAAGAATCACTTTTAAAAGTATAACCAAGTCAGGTTAAGAGTTTTTACTCAGTCTCTCACAGGGTTATGACAAATTTTTGTGAACCTGTGTTTTTGTGATTTTATATGCTTCTTCACCAGAAGAATGAAAAAATGCAAGATATAGATTTTATTTTTCATCCACTTTGAAAAAATTAGTCATAAAACATGAAATATGTTACGAGCCTCAAAAGTGTTGTAATAATATATCTTAGCTGCTGAAGAAAAATGTAAATTTAGTCCAAAACCTTTCTCCTTTTCCCATCTCTGTAAAGTTTATTTAGTGTGTATTGGAGTAAAAAACCAATTATTACGAAGTAATAGTCCAGTAAAAAAACATTATTATTGAGTCCAGAGCTTTGGTGGGTGTCAGTAGGTGGGTGAAGTGGGTAAAATCCTGGACTCTGGATTTATAGCCATACTCTCATTTGCTTTATAGGACCAGGCTCTCATTTGAGCCTGGTTGTATCAACATTGATACAATTTCTCATTACTTGCAACAGTAAATATGTTCCTGTAGGACTGGGATCTAAACTAATAACCTACATTTGGGATCAAATTATGATAATGTCGGCCAAGATTTTTAAAATTCGATTTAACACTGCGAAGTTCAGTGAGTTAGACCTGATTTCTAACATGCATTTAAATCGGGAACTTAAGTTTTGTGTTTCATTACCAAACAAAGCTATCTATTTGTGATTTAGCCATAATAATTTATTTCTAAACCCAATTTCTTTTTAAAGAATCACAATGCTCAAGGTGCCCTAATAGAGTACTACAATTAGATTTTCTAAAACAAGAAGCCGATTTTGATTTGGTAGGACTGCAAATCTGTCTCAATCTACTAACTTTTAATTTACTGGTATTCTTAGCACTCAAAAATGATTGAAGATGACTTGGGTAGAGAAAAATGAAAACATTAATTTGTTTTATCCTAAAATATCTTTAAGGGTATTTAGCTTTTCATAGATAAAACACACTATCTTAAGAGAGAAAGATTTGCCATTTAAAAAATGAATAATATATTTTATGATATAATTTGCAATTCAGCTGTTTTATTTAGCCTATGGAATTACAAAGCCCCAAAGATCTCATTGAAAGATAGACAGAGCATGGGTTTGTGTGTGTGCATGTGTAAAACAGAATAAACATGAAAGAAAGAGAGAGAACAAGCCCAAGCAAAGAAGTAGAAAACATTCTGATGGATCCAATTTAATTTTATGTTGTGTTTTTATATTGAAATTCACTTACAAGTGCTGACACTTCACTGTGAAAAGCCACGAATGTGGGATCTGCCACAAGTGAGAGGAATGTTTTTTGACCAACTTTAGCTGTTGGATTACACTTTGTTAAAACAAACAATAGTTTACCGCATTACAGTTGAATGCAAAGATATTACTGTACTTAGCTAAAATCAAATAATCTTTTAGTTTCTATTCTCTCCAAACTAAGCCGAACAGTGGTGTCATAAAATGACAAATTACAGGATGAACATAAGAACAGTGCCTTCAAAAATACAATAGTTATACAAGCCATCTATTGTTAATGAAGAATATAATGCAATTTGTCTGTCTCTAATACAATTATGCAAATCAAAGATGGAACTATCTTGAAATCTCTCTACATTCCAAGTGATTAAAATGAGATAATTTATCAAAAAGAATATTACTGATCATATTTATGTGTTGCACATTAATCCTATTACAATAATGTATCTTTCTACTAATGTAATGGATTTGTGCAATCTAACAGAAAATGACTTTTATACTACTCACAATTACAAAAATATTCAAAGCATATCCATCGCTGCGTAATAGCATATGCCTAAGTCTGTACAATAAACCTATTAAAACAAACAAAGCTTATGAATGTAACCTTCATACCAATAAAGACAATGCTAAATTCAATTTTATTGCCCTCATTATTTCAACAACTTCATATATAATAAACATGGTGAGCAAATTACCTTACTCTTCTTTATAGGAAAAGAAAATTTTATAAAAGGGTGTGATACAAAATTTAAGAATTGGTTAAATTGGTGCCAGGCATCTAGAACATGTGATAATATGTTCTAAACCAATGGATACATGGCAATCCACGTACTTTCATCCCAAAGGTCTCTCTAAACATCAGCAATGTGACAGATGTAATTTTAATATATGACAAGTCAATCCTTAAAGTAAGAGCATCTTCTGAGTTTCTATTGTATGCAGTGAGGTGTATGGAAATGTCATGAGGTACATATGGACATTCTTCCATGTATATGGAAATATACGATTAGGTTTAAAAGTTCCCCAGACAGAGCTAAATGCAGAAAAGTCATGATTCTGCCTTCAAAAACTAAAAGACGCAAAGGAAAAGGCAGCACGTTCAACTATAAAACTAACATTGTACATGTGTTTTATAATATAGTCACTAGGTGAATGTTCAGATGCTCAAGAAACATCATAATCTTACCTATTTTCCTCACCCAAATCCACACAAATGGACTATTGTATAATATTTATTCCTATTATTGTATAATTTCCTTTTTAGAGTTCAGCCCATCCTTATTGACCTAGGCTAGCTGCACTCTTTTTTTCATCTGTAAAATGCTCCATTAGCTTCCTCAGTACACAGTTGCAATGTACTGTACTTTTTCCCTTCTGGCAGGGAGGCTTTTCTTAGCTGCAGTTTGGAGACTGAGTTAGTTGGCTGCAGAACTGATGTCACTGCATGCACACCTCCTGCTAACCCTCTTGTTCACCTTCCCCGACCCCTGAATCATCCCACGTTACCTAGTTCACATGAAGTTATTCCTCTTTCTTTGAAATAATTCTTCTTAAGCCAGTATATTCTGCATATTAAACAATATATATTAAAGGAGAAGGGTAGAAGAAGCAAAAAAAGTGGTGATGCTTATGTACCATGAGCCTTGTACTTTGTGGCCTGAGCCCACACTAGACTCAAATGCTCCTGCTAGTACTTTCTCTGTATGCACTGTTCAGCAGTTTGTGGGATAGCTGCCTGCAGATGCTTGCAACTCATTTTTACCTTCTTTAATCCTTGCACTGCTTTCTGAAGGCTGGTCCCTTATGTTTTTCCAGAGCTGCTCAGTGGCTTCCTTAATTGACACCAACCTCAAAGGACAGCTGAGCTCACGTTCATACCCAGCCTGTGATTTTTTTTTTAACTTTCCTGCCATACCTGATTTTCTTCAGTATTGGAGGAGAAAGGTCTGCAGTCTGGAAGTGCCTGACTTCAACTCAGCAGTTGTCGAGAGAGGCTGTTTGTGTCAAATGATCTTCACTGAGATAGCTAAAACGGATTTTATGCTGCATTTTGCTAACTGCTTGATAAAAGCAGGCTGTTCTGTGCTGGAGAACTTGGCCTAATGTACAAGACAATGCTTTGGTAAGTACAAAAGCATATTAACCACTCTATGAATCTATAAATCTGCACCTCCTGTTGCAGTTAGAGTGTCATGTTCAAAATGATTTTAATTCCCAAACTTTCCCTCTGTTCTATACTGTGAGTGGGATAACATGATCCCATGGGTAGAAATTCTCCTTTTGAGACTTGCTGGCACAATTCCCTGCTTTCAGCTCCTGAGAACCCTCATTTTTTTATGGCATTTTTAATATACATGCTTCTTTATCATGTGTCTAGGAGGCTTACAATATTTTTGAACAACCGTTTGTCAAAGCTGTCTAATACAAACTTAACAAACCTCCTGAGCTTTGCAGAACAGAAACACAGTAAGAAGAGGCCTGTTTTAGCTAAAGCTTGGCAAGGACAGAACCTTCCCTGTCACACAATTTAATATTTGCCCACGTAGAGTTAACTTGAAACCAAATTAAGATACTGCTGTAGCTTTTTCTGTTCCACCTCTGTCTTCACTTCTCTCTCTCTTCAAAACACAGATATACTGTAAGACAAGTGATAGATGAAAATACAGAGGCTTCTGCTCTTGGTATCAGTAAGAGCAAAGCTGTCCTTTACAGATGAGAACTCACTCAAAAATAGCCATATTTGGCACTGAGAGAACTTAATGTTTCTATATGTTCCGGCCAAGTATCAGTTCAACCAGTCCCATATGACACATGCAGACATAAATGTCAAGTAAATAGCCCCCAAAGCAACCTCATAAGCCTTAGAGACTTTACACCTCTGTAAAGCCCGTGTAAGGGTGGTCCTTGTGGATCTCATGTGCAGTGGTAAAACCCCATTGACCTTGTTCTCTAGTGTTCATCATGACAACACCAGTCCATTTGGACTCCTGCAGGGCAAAGTCTTTCCACACAGTTGTCCTTTCTTTTTAGAGAATGAAGCTTGCCAAGGTTTCAGGCTGAGCTGTTCACTGAACAGAATATTGAGTGGATTTTAGCCTTGCAGATGTCTCTAGAAATCCCCTTTTCCTCGCTGAGCTGGGCACAGAGCTTCTGCTCGGCCTCACCAACAGGAACATAACATAGTGACTGAGGTGTGTCATTGGGCACAAGGGCTACTGCTTGCTAATGTCACTTAAAAACTGATTGAAAAATGTTTAAATAGCAAAATATATAAAGCAGGTGTCCCCTGGGACATTTATGTCCCAGTTTAAGCCGGCTGGTTGAGACCTGAGAAGAGAAAGGCAAAAATATCAGCAAAGGAGGCTTATTAACTTATACTTAATTACTAACTTCTCTGCATTTTTTATCATCTTGACTACCTTTAAACCTGCCCTTAGCTCTTCGTGTGACTCACTTCCTAGAAAATGAAGGCTAGTGCTGCCTTACTTCTCAGATTTGTTGTGATGGTAACCACATTATTAGTGAGATGCTCAGATAGCACAGCAAAAGAAGACGTCTAGGTACCTAATTTTGGCATATAATTTTCCTGAAACAGCTTGGCTAACCTATTAACTAGAGACCGGTAGCAGAGCTGGTTGTGACAAACACACTGAGCTATTGTGCTCTTTGTTTACTGCACACTTGACTGTCTGTGCGCTGTGCTGGTGTGCGAACGCGCGTTCTGGAGAAAAGCAGCACCAATTTTCCATACCATCTAAGGAACTCAATTGGCAGAACTGTGTGACAAATCAGGGCAGATTAAAGTCAAGCTGGTCAAAATCTGCCATACTGACATTTGCACAAAAAAAAAAAAGACCTGTGGCATTGCTGGGTCCAAAAAAAAAGGGCAGAATTTAGATCATAGTCACAACACTCAGGTGCAAGAAGGAAGAACTCCTCAGTGTTAAAGACAAGGGAAGACTCAGTTTTGAGCAGAATGAGGCTGGCTCGCTGCTGGGGTTTTCTGCTCTGTTGAGGTTGTAATTACAGCCTCTCAAAGCTTGCGTGACATTGCTAATTTGAGAGAAAATGGGACACTGATATCTGTAAGAACACTCAGGGTTGGGATTTTGATTATAGACTCCATATATCAGCAAATCAAAACTCTGAATATTAATTTAGTATCTTTATATAAGTAATTACAGAAATCGTTCAAAAACAAAAGATGGGAAGATGTAAATGTCAGCTATTAAGAAAAATTTAAAGATGTTAGTCAGATTTTAAGATACCTGAAAGTCAAATTGACCATTAAACCGTGGCATGAAATTATGAAATCAAAATTATTTAACACTTTCCAAGGCACAACTTTATTTCCTAAATATCTCCTACCTACAGAGGAATCTTTATATGTTAAATGGTGTCCTTCACTTAAGATACAAATTCTGTGATTTGATACATCCCCATTTTATTTCATAGAGTTTTGTATCATGAAAAAACCCCGTTGTTTCTCTTAGAGGTTTGGTTTTTGGGTGATTCCTCTGACTTTCAGGAAGCTATCTGTGATATATATTAGCATAAAAGAGAGGCAAACATGCCATAAATGCGCTCTACATATATTTATTTACTTATTATTTGTGTCCACTTAATTGTGTGGAAAATATCCTGCTCCTTGGCACAGAGTAAATGTCAAAGTATATACCTACCCTACCCACAGCAACCCAGAAGGGTGTCTTTCACCTTCTAATACCTCAGTTATAGTTACCAGTGAAATCAGAGAGGTGCCACGTGTGAGAGCTGCGGGAAAAGAAAAGGACCTGTCCTAGGCAGACCTGTCTGAATCGATCCATCACTCTTGGGCAGCTCACCAGGTGCCTTGCCTTTTTGGGATCTCTGGGCTCATACAATGGATTTAGCCCTGCAGGCTGCTGAGCATCTTCTATAAAGTGCCCTTTAATGCCAGGGTCTTCCAGTGCTCATTTGGCTGAATTAGCTAATGGTCCATGTGCCAAGTATTCTCATGGGATTGAAGAGCACTTGCCTTAGCCTTTAGCTATGTCCTTCCTCCCTCCAAGGAGATTAATGCCAGTTTTTACTGAGCATCAGTGGGAGATAAGGGTACCTAGCAGCTTGCCACACTAGACCTTAAGACTTCAGTTCATTGTAGTGCAGAGCTTTATCAATAGCTTAAAGAGACTAGCAGAGTTTTCTTTCCCCTTGCATTTGATAATGCCCCACAGCAGGAATCATAGGTGAAAGCAGAGTACTTATATATGATGTTATGAAAGGATCTTGAGTTTGGGGGGCTTCTGAAATCATCTCTTGTTGTGGATAAGACTCCCTTGTTGACATGCTAGCATCCCTTGACATCACCTGTATTCTGGGTCTGGATAGAAATGAAGATGTTGGTGCTTATCTATCTATATCTAATTTACAGAAAGCTTGTTGTCAAACTTTCCTTGCCCAAGAAATGGTATTGCAGAGATTTGGTGTCCAAATGGGGGTGGATACCAGGAGAGAAGACAGGAAAATTAAAAAAGGTTTTATCTGGCACAAATCAAAACCGAACAGATCTCCTTTCTTTTTTCCCATTTGAGACTCTCATAGCAGCAAGATGAGAGCATTAAATATACAGGAGATAGAAAGCAGAGGAAAAAAGTAAAAGAGTTAAATGATAGCAGGGATGCAGGGATCAGTAATTTAGTGTATTCCTTCAACAATCTAATGGACACAAATAGAAAAGGCCAGGCACAACATAAATATTTCCTATTATGGATAAACTAAAGTCACAATGGAATCTGTCATGCTTGTGATATGAGAGACGGACAATATTCCTGAGCAGTTGCCATGCTGGCACTTGAATGCAGTTTCTATTTTGTTTATGGAGCTGAATCAGAAACCCTTTTTCCCCTCCCTCTGTCTCTCTTTTTTTATTTTTTTTTTTTTTTTTTTTTTTTGGCCCAGCATGTGTAATTCTTCTTCATGGAAGCTCGAAATGGCTGTGGAGCAGCTCAATATTCCATTTATTTTATTTATAAAAGAAATTCAAAGCCTGAAAAGATGAAGTAATTGACTTACTGGGATGACAGTTAAACCCACTAAATTTAATCTTATCCTCTCAAGTACAACATATCGCGCTTACAAATTATCACCCTGCACCAGACAGGCCTGCTCTCTTCACCTAATCCAAATGGAAATGAAGGCCTCTGTTATTGTATTATCTGACTTCACTATCAGCATTAATCCGGCTTAACTCACTTAATGATGCCACTTGTGGCACTATGAAGGCAGCAAAGAAGTCTATAAACTACTTCCATTAAAATGCAAATCTGGCCCACAGAGAAAATAAGTGACACAAAAGTAGGAGAATTCGGCCATACACTGTATTAGCCTCTTGCCGCACAGAACTGATACAAGTATAATAACTGATGCTGTGATTATTATTCTAGCTGTGGATTTCCAATGAAAGGAAGCCAGTCTACCACAGAACGTCACAAAAGTGCTTCAACAAGCCAGGGTATTTAATTTCTGAAGAGATTTATATTTTTTGTTGTCAGGAAATGAACAAATACTTATCAATGTAAAAACTGCTATCTTAAATCTTCCTGCCAGGTTTTTCATACTGATATTATTTGCACCCTATAACACAGGAAATGAAAATCTTCTGTGCCTTTCACATCTCCACTGTATCTTAAAATCCTTTAGTAACAGACTTGCTTCTTTTTTTAACCCCCTTCTGTAAACATAAAAGAAAACTTTTATGGATTAAGTATAGGGAATTACTAATGCCAAAATCCCAACCCCAAATTCCTTCTCCTGAACATTTCTGTTCACTGTTAATTTAATTATTTTCTTAAAGGGAGCTATAACATCTGTTTCATGGACAGACTGATTTAATTTTAGTGTAAAGTTACTCACAGTTACCTCCACCCCTCACCTCCCTTACACACACACACACGCACTCTTGTATATTCTGACTGGCCACCCCTTTGTGTCAAAAAATCATTAATGCAAAAACCTTCATTACTGTGAAAGAAATTCTAGTAAAAACACTATGATTCGAGTTTCTTCCAATCTCTCTTGAGTTTAATAGCTTCCCCTGCCTCAATAACCCTAAGACTTCATTTCTGGCTTTGGCACAGAGACAACAGGCATATCTACAGGGAGACATAGGCACAGAGCCCCCACTGCTTAAATCAACATATTTCTGTAGGCTTTGATAGCAAAATGTAAATGCAAGAATTTGGTCCAGCATGTTTTATGTACAGGGTGACAGATGTGTGATGCCCCTTCACTTTTCCTTGGAAAGCTTATTACTGATAATATTACAAATTAGAGATGGGGCCAAGCTATGCAACTGGGATTCATGTTTCAGTCTCGCGCATGGGAATTTGATTTAGCTCAGTGTGCTGAGAGGAGTAGCAATGAGATTCAGGTTTGCATCAAAGTTTGGATGGTGAATCTCCTCCGAGGCTGAAGAATGTTTTGATCTGGAGCCCTGGCGCGATCTCTGACAAAGACCTATTCTCTTTCATCCCCACCCACACCCTTACCCCACCCTGAGCGTGATTTGTTATTGAGATGGCCATTCAGCGGCACACAGTTTTGCTCTGATGATTCATTGTTGAAATACTGTTAAATTGGCTTTTCTCTCACCTTAGGCTCGCACGAGTGTGCTGGGATTGCAGCAGGCACTGGATCTGCTATAGCGCTTCCAGTCAGGATACTCACTGCTGACCTTCGTGCCATCGGTGCTCCAGCAGTGGGCTGTTCGATGCAAATGAAAATATCCCGTTTCAGCCCAACACCGTGCTCTCTGCACTTACAGCAAAGAGAGTTTCCACTTAAAAGAGGCCGACAGCTCTGCAGACTTCGGCAGTTTCTCTTTGTAGCCGTTCATGGACACCGGGAACTTTCGTGGCTTACAGGATGAAGTTAACCCTTAGGCACAGCATATCTGGAAGTCATGTTGTGGCCAAACAGACATGCAATGCTACATACCTACTGCTCATCCTGTGGTCTTTGGGCCATCACTGAAGTGCAGAGCATGAGCAGATGCCAGAAGAGAACATGGAAACTGCCTGCAGGGGCACTGCCCTCCACCTGCACACTGCCAAGCAATCCATCCTGGGCACCTATGGATTTGCATTCCCTGTACCAAATCCCTAGCTGGTGTCAGACAGTGCCGAAATGATTTACTGAGCTTTACTCAGGGATTGTTAGGAGGAAATTACTTGCCTGATTTACAGGAGAGGTGTCTCAACTCCTGCACAACTTTGGTCTGAGAGGATTAGCCTTCTGAGAGGTGCTTTTTACCTTTTGAGATGTGCAATGCTCTTTGTAAAAGCTAGGTATCAGCTAGGTAAAAAACACCACTACATGAGAAAACGTCACTGGTTTAGCTTGAAATATTGTTTTAAAATTATGGAACTACTGAACTACATCTCAACATGAATATTATTATTTCCATTTAAATCTGCATTGTGTCATTTTAGCTGAATGTGCTAAGAAACGGTTTAACCTAAACAAACAAACAGAAGTTTCCAAAGGCACAGGGATCTTTAGTGAGGTAGGGTACAGAAATCTGGGAAACAGACTACCAGGACTTGTCTTTTATTTATTTTAACACTGTAAGTGATACAGGATTAGATTCTCACAGTCTGCATTTTATTTTTCTTGCATCACCCATGCATCTGAACCATCATCGTGTGAACATCCTGCAGTTACATTTTTTTCCAGAAAACAATAAGATACTGGACCGGATGACCTTCCAGTCAAGTAACTCTATGGTTCTACCTGTAAATCAAACCGAATACCTAGGTATCTAATAAAATATTGCCTTGTGTCATGGATGATACTAAGTACTTAACATTCAGTCGCCTTGGAAAACTGTCTGTGTACATTGAATAAATAGCACACCACAATATTCTTTGGACAGCAATGTGGTATGCAGTGAATCTTATTAAATATTACTGTACTCATAGGAGGCATAAATGTAAAGTGTTATATAAGCAAGTGCCCATGCAGACCAAAAGACCAAATCATACCAAATTTGTACATGGAATTGTCAATCAAGTTTGCTTATGATTTATGCAAATTACAGATGAAGAATCATGAAAAAGGTACCTTATTTGCTGTTTTATTGACATTGATACAGGCATAATAATCTTGAGAAATATTTTTCTAAACAGGAGAAAATGGAAACATGAGGTCTCTTTGAGCTCTGAAACAGAAGCATCAAACTTCTTCAACTAAATACCAGGTGATAATTAACTTTAATTTAAATATGGTAATCGATTAAACCATTAGGGATTATCTAATTCACACTTGTGGAACAATTGGGCTTTAGTGGGAACTGGGAAACAAGAGAAAGAGCAATATGTCATAAAATCAGCCTTTCTGGTGAGATTGGGTTTTGTATCTTATGAATCTTAGTATCCGAGGTTGTATTTTTCAGGTACTGACATGCTGGTTTTGATATTCAGGAATGAGGGAACCGAGATTAAGCAGCTATTTTTAAGTAATCTCTGGAATTGCTCTGTAGCTATTCTTTAAGGGCATCCTGTTATGTTGTACTTGGTTTCATCCAGTATGGGGGTTTGGGCTGTTGGGTCTTTTTAAATTAATTTTATTGCATTGATTGAAGTACATCATGGTTTATCATTCATAAGAACCTTCATGTACCTTCTCTCATGAGTATTTATCACTGAGGTGTGAACAAGTTTTATGTGTTTCCCTAGCTCATTCAACTCCATGCTGGCTGGCCCATAGGCAGTCTTCAGGTCATGAATGCACATAGTTCAAAGGCAGCAGCTGGGGCAATGGTCTAAGAGCATTTATTTCAGAGTAACGCTGTCTTCATCTATAGGTAATAATTGCCTACTGATTTTCAGAGTACATTCCAATAGGGGGTGGTATTTGACAACGAGATATATGGAGTCAGATGAGGCTTGCTTTTGATCTAGAAGTATGTAGTACTCAAATGGGTAATTATAGCATACTAATTTGCTGAAGGAGCATCTTTATGAATAAAGGCTATCCCTTGGTTGGTGAGTGAGAGGCTATTGGAAGAAATAAAATGGCTTTCTGTGGGGAATAGCCATAACTATCTGTACTGCTGTGCTGGGGACTCTTGGTCTCCAGTAGGTCTCTGCAGGTGGTCTAAGAGCACTAAGAACATGCACAGGGACAGGTCTGGGTTGCTGAAGGTTGTCCATAGTGGTCTACTAAAACCAGTCCATAAATGGAAAGACTGTTTTCAGCTGCTGCTTAGATGTAACAGATGTACTTATTTATTAAAACATGATTTAATTTTTGACCTGATGAAATAGCATAACTAGTAAAATTTAATTTCTTTTGGAAAGCTCTAAATCAGGCTAAACTATGTAGATATTTTTGTGGGGTGGGAAGCATGAGACTGAATAAAAAGCAAAAGGTAGAACTTGCAGCTAAAAGTACCGTCTAGATCAGGTCCTACAGTCCTGACTCAGTTTTGAAACTTTCCATGCTTCCCTTTCAAAGTTTGCATTCAGAATTGCTCAGAATGCTTTTAATGGAAAAAATAAACCAAGAGGTTTTAAACAAAATGAAATATCTTGCCCGATCTTTCTTTTGCCTTATTATGGCTTTATTGCTTTCTTTTTTACAGCCTTAATTTAAGACCATATTTAGCTATGTGACTGTGCTTATATATGTGACTTATGATTTTATGTTTTTATTATTGTTCAATAGTTTTTGAAAAAGTGTTTTTTAGACACAATATTGGACATACTGATCTCTCAAAGTTCTATTTCATAATGTTGGGTGTTTCTTTAAAGGACGGTAATTCCTATTTTTTCCAAATCTATTGACCACAAAAAGTACTGAGCAAGACCAGCAAAAATCTGATTCAGTGTAGAATCAGTAAAATATATATCTACCCAGAAGACATGGGCTGAGTGGTACTAGCTTCCTCAAATCTCCTTACCAATATAATTCAGAAGTGTCAGGAAGAAATCCTTTTCTTTTCTCATAAAGAAATTTTGGCTACTTTTGTGTAGCACTGTTTTTTTCTTCTGTTCCTATCCCTTTCAGCAGATAACTTTTGGGTAGACAACTGCTCACTGTGTAAAAGTTGCTCATTCTTTTTTTTTTTTTGGAGGCTACTGGACAAGAGTCAGCGGGTAACAACTCACTGACCTGCAGACCTACCCATGCTCAGATAAATGAGCTGGGTGTGAAAGGCTAAAAATCCCATTACCAGACCTTGAGCCATCCTGTCCTTAAGATATTTTGCAATATTTCTGGGAAGAAATAAATACAAGTTGTGGATTAAGGGACAAATCAGATATACAATCAGTGAAGCGCTCTTCTGAAATAAATTTTTTTCCTGTGTTTTTGCTTAGCTGCACTCCTAAGGCTATGAGTTGATAGCCTTAAGAGCTGCGTGGCCATTGTGTTCTAGAATGAAACGAAACCATAGATTGAGGCCATAAACCTAGTTTTACTACCTCAGCAATGATGTTTATCCTAAAGTGTTACAATGCTTTCAAAATTCTTCATAGAGTAGACGACAGATCTTGCTCAGGTGACTTAAACCAAATTTCTTTGAGAGATCCCACCTCTAGCAAGCCTGAACTTTGCTCATCATTTCTAAAATTAGCCAATTATTATTTTTTTTTCCAACAAGATCCAGAAGGTTTTCCAAGTAGTGGTAGTTTAGTATCACACCTATACCTTTGAGGGTTCTGGACTCTCGGCTATGTCACTTCTGAAACCTCTTATGGAGACTCTCCTACGTGCTTTACCTGTAGCCCAACATTAGGAGTGAGGCAAGACATGTCCTTCTCTGGACAGGGTCCTGGTAGACAGTAAACTATCTGTGAACCAGCAATGTGCCCTTGTCACCAAGAGGGCCAATGGCATTCTGAGCTGCATAGGGAAGAATGTGGCCGGTCTTTCCACTCTACTCTGCACTGGTGAGGCCACAACCAGAATACTGCAACCAGTTCTGGGCTCCCCACTTCAAGAGAGACAGAGAACTGCTGGAGAGAGTCCAGCATAGGGCAACAAAGATGATTAAGGGATTGGAGCATCTCCCTTATGAGAGAGCTGGGACTCTTTAGCCTGGAGAAGAGAAAGCTGAGGAGAGACCTTATTAATGCTTATAATTATCTAAAGGGTGGGTTGAAAGAAGATGGAACCAGACTCTTTTCAGTGGTTCCCACTGACAGGATGAGGGGCAATGGGCACAAGCTGGTATATAGGAAGTTCCATTCAAATATAAGGAAAATCTTTTGGGTGAGGGTAACAGAACACTGGACCAGGCTGCCCAGGGAGGGTGTGAGTCCTCTTCTCTGGAGATCTTCAAGCCTGGCCTGTATGCAGTCCTAAGTAATGTGCTCTGAGCTACTTGCTTTAGTACGGGACCTGGACTAGATGATCTCTAGAGGTCACCCCCAACTCTCACAATTCCATGATTCATAAAAAAATAGTTGGTGTTGGAAGTAAACTGTATTTCTGTCCTCTCCTGATTTGATGCTTTGTGTAAAAACCCTGAATGCACCTGAGCCCATTGGAATTCAGGCCACCTGCAAACCATTTCTCCCCAGGGCTATTAGGGCCCCTCTGAAGAAGGACCTCAAGCTGGTTTTCAGCTGTCTGATACTGTTCAGGTCACATTGCTGCAGAAGTAGATGGGACAGACAAAAGTTGGCAGAGTAAGTGCTCGGGATGTCTTTTCAATTAAGTAATGTGAACAGGCAAAAAACCTGGTCATGAGTTCAGCCTTGAAGTCTTTTACACAGAAATGAGTCAATGGGAGCATAGCTCTTGGAAAAAAAAATCAAGCTTATATACAACTCATGAAGTTCAATTGAAAATACACTTTCTGTAGCTCTTCCCGGTGAAAGAGGAAAACAGTATAATTTTATTAGCGCACAGATTATTATCCTTTCTGAGAATTAATGCAAGCATTTTTTAACAACAAAAAAAAAAGAGGGGGGAAGAAGATTTATCTTTTGGAAATTTATCTTATTTGGAAATAATGAAATGTTTTCAGTTTTTTAGTATAGCTGAAGTCACTTGGCTGAATGCACCATGAATTGAATAATCCTGCTGATTAGCCTAAAATTTAATTAACTGAAGAAAAAAAAAATCCACTCTTTTAAACATTTAACTTCCTCATTATATGACTATTTTTTTTTTAATACTATGTTTTTTTTAAAACCTCCCTTTTTGCATCTTTTTCAAGCTAGGCTTTTAAAGGTATTCAGTCCCCTAATTCAATCCCACTGATTTCAATAGGACTTAAATCTCTAGACACTTCTAAAAACCCCACTAGGCACTTATACATCTTTAAGCACCTAACTACTTCTAAAAGTCTGGCCCTTGATAATTTTAGAAAATGGTCCTTTCTATCATGCAGTTTTCTGCTAGCAAACTGGAAAAGTAATTAGCATATAGATGCATCCCTCAGACGGTAGACTGGGTTAAACTGGATTTTTCTACCTTTTAATAACCATTGGAAAACAACAAGGAATTAATTGGTTTGGAAATGTGAACTGATGGAAAAAGTCAAGCTACAGAAAAGTTATTAACTATGCAATGCTGAGAGTCCTTAAAACCATCAGTTAATGAAACAAAGAAAAGAATACATTGAGTGAGAATTGATTTAGAAGTGAAGAAGACAGATGAAAAAGGAATTACGCTATAATGTGATGATGAAAAAGATTTCTGTCTTGGAGACTCCAGCATTCACCACTGTAGCTGTGATAGAGGGAGAATAGTGGTCCAGGGAGCATCTCTGAGATCAGAAGAGCTCCTTTCGCTGTTACTGTAGTGCTCTGGCGTGTCCTTTGTTCAGAACTGCTTCAGCAGTGTTTGGGACCACACGGTGTCACATGCTCTGGCACATGATGGTGAAAGGCCTCTCCTGGCACCTTCTCTGATCATGTCCACTCATACAGCCCCTTCCACACCCCTCCAGGCATTCAGGGTGCCAGCAAACAAGGAGAGAAAAACTTTTCCACACGGGTGCAGGGTGTGCTAGTAGTGAGAGAAGAAATATCTTTGAAATCTGTGGGTGAAAAATGATAGGTAAGAATGGGATTTTTTTTTTTTTTTATTATTATCTGCAAGGGCAGAATTTGAAATAGCTGCTGGGAAGTGTTGCCTATTCCCGGTTTACATGAGATATCTTTAATCATATTCTAGCCAGAGAAAGAAAGGACTGCAAGAGGTACCACAAAACTTCCTTGCTTTCATCTTTGCTTTTCCACTCAGCCTCAGATGAGGGAGAGAGGAGTCCACAGCCAGGCTGATTCTAGACTGACTAGAATTTTTCTTACATGGGGATAATTATAAAAGACACTTTTATATTGCAAATATCCCTAGGTTAAATTTTTGGATTTGAACAGATCTTTGCTTTTATAGTGTAAAGTAAATATTTTAGTATGTTGTGTGTGGGGCGGTAGGGGAGCATTTTTATTTTGTCTGAATTGTGAACATACTCTAATGACAAAATTGAAAAAAGATAAGCTTTCAGTGGAAGTACAGTTTTTTAAGTGCTGGAGCTTTGCATTAAAATTCTGTGTAAATACAAATTAAAACGATACCGAATAAAGCATAATACTTGAGCGATTGTGTTTTTCAGAGTTTCTAAGGCTTTTTTGTAACCAAGGAGGAGTCAAACAGAGGATGCATCACTCCACAAAGTACAACATAGGATTTTTTGGGAGGTAAGGTAATTTTTATATCATCCCTTTAAAAATTTAAAACAAGCCCATGAAATGAAATGAAATTAATTTTAATATTATATAGGCAAGAGCTTTCTTGGAAATCTATACTACAGGTGGCATTTATGTGCATGTAACATAGAGGAGGAAATAGGAAGAAGGAGACACTTGCAAAGCAGTGTAAGAGCATGTTAACACAACACATTGGGTGGGTGACGAGAGGGACAGGCTCATACTATGCTGCCCACTCCCTTGACCTGTGAGATGAACGTAACCCTTATGGAGACAGGTTGCTGATATGATCAGAAATCACAGAATGAATCAAATGGATGTCCTATCAGGACTTGTGTGACAGAATTACTTTTTATGAACCTGATTGCAATGCTGGAGCTACCTGTAGCACAAAGTCCAGAAAAACATAGTCATGCAGGACTGAATACAAATCCCATCCATGTGTGTGCAATGAGTTTCCCTGCCACAAGGTTCAAGAGCTTGAAGGAAGAGAACAGAATGACATTGGTCTGAAAATCTAAATTCTTCTCTCCTAACTTCATGAAAGAAGAATGAAGCCTTCTGATCCTTATCTTCCACGCAACTTACAGAACTAAGAAAAAAGGCCAACTGGAGGGACCTCCTTTATGTTCTTCAGTGTCACTATTCTTTCTTGTGCCAGGAGGAGACCAGTCTGCCCTTGATGTCACTGGGCAAGGTGGGCCAGTACATCCTGTCTTTTAGTGCAGGCTTCCCCAATTATCTCCAGACCTGTACTCTAATGCTTTGCATTATTCAGAAAAAAAGATCAGATTTTACCATGCAGTAGAAAATTGATTTTTGGGTGGACTAGCAATTACCTTAATTTGTAAATTATGGCTTACAATGTCATCTGCACCATCGAGTAACCCAGTGCAAAAGACCTATAGAGAGATATTATAGAGAGAGATATTATAGAGATATATATTGTTGGTGCTGAGGATGGATGGTCTGCACTCCACATGTTGGAGGTTTATCCTCTAGGCTAAGTCCAGCCTTAGCCCATTGGTGCCTGAAGGGCATGAGCTGACCTCTAGAGTGCTTCTTCCTCATCAGTTTCATCCAAAAAGGAGCCAGTTTGTGTCCTCTGAGTTTGCCCTGTGTTGTGAACCAAGGCATGGTAAGTCAGTAAGATTAGGAAACTTCCTTTTAAAGTTCCTAGTCCCAACTAAAATATAATAGACTCACCCATGGCCCATGGGAAGCAATGTAATAAATGTGAGCTACGGCCCTTATGGAAATTTAACTCCCTGTATTGCAACGTGGTACCTGATATGTTCAGTCGGGATAGCACGAACTCCAATACTTCTATGTGTTAAGGCAACCAGGAGGTGAACCCAAATGAGTCTGAAACTGGTGAAAAGTATTTGCCAATAAGGTCAGCTCTTAATTTAGTCTATATTCATCTTCCAAATGGGACAGAGATGCTTTTCTCAAATCCTTAATGAAATATGAGTGCTTGTTTGTTCTTATTCTGTAGGAAGAAAGAGCCAGAGGTAATATTTCAGTAGGACTGGAAAGCTTTGTTGTGCAAAGTCTCTCCTTGTGCCTATCTAGACTGAATAAAATTTTTCAATGTGAGCTGAATATCATTTACTTTAGAGAGACATTT
This sequence comes from Pedionomus torquatus, assembly GCA_013398155.1. Taxonomy (NCBI): domain Eukaryota; kingdom Metazoa; phylum Chordata; class Aves; order Charadriiformes; family Pedionomidae; genus Pedionomus; species Pedionomus torquatus. Next base: position 267,023 of record VZRU01006955.1, on the reverse strand, counting down.
TGGCTTTTATTTCTGAAATAATTTCTCCTGGCCTACATATAAAAACTTTGTGGTTAATTTTAAGGATGTCAAAGCTACTGAAAGGAATGGTCACATAACACTTGCGCTTATGGAAGCTGGAAAATTAAACAGCATTGCTTGTGGACTAAAGAAAACATAGTCAGGGTGATAAACAGAGAGTTTATAGGTAGATCTATTGGGAGAGAAATGTAATTGGATTCCTGGGTATCTTAATGGTTGTGGCACTTCCCTTTCTGCCCCACGGCAAGGAGGCCCCAGTCCAGTGAAGCACTTAGGGCTGAGCAGTGCCTTGGGGATCAATGACATTACCTACAGTGTGTAAAACGAGGCACACGTCTAAGTGCTTTATTGGGTTAGAGCCAAACTGAGTAACACATACATAACGTTATATTTTGGATTCACTGTATTCAGTTCTCAGCTCTGTATTGATCTGTACTTTGAAGCCTTCGCTGAAGTAACTTCTAAGTTTCTTTTTTATAAACACAAAATGAATTTGATATAGTTGCCTCTTTCACTCGGAGATTTGAAAATACTTTAAAAATATGAATGTATTGATCTTTCACTATGGGGAGAATAAGTAATAGCAACCCATAAAACAGATGAGGAATCTGAAAGAAGAAGAGTGGAGAAAAAAAATCCACAACAACTGAATAGAATTGGAAAACAAATTTGTCTTGATTGTATTCCCATCTGCTTTGGGTTCAGTTTCATTAGCTTTCTTGAAAGGGAGCTTCTGTCAGGAGAGTTTACGGGTTTTAGTAGATATTCAAGAACAGTTGCAGAAATTTGATTCTGTAACTTAACTTCTCATTCATGGACTTAGGCATGCTTGTTCTTTGCATACCATGAACATATCTTGAATCATCCGTATTGCTAAAACAAATTAAAAGCTTCTAAATAAAACACTGAGTGTACATTACTACTAAAATCTTTCACAGAAACGACAAATAAATTCAAATAAATCATGGTCTGCTCATACGTAATGCAGGAGTGTAAAGAAGGGCAAAAGTCTGCAAGTATAGGATTGATTTTTTATTTACAAACATTATTGCAGCTGAATTGGTTTGAGTTTAGAGAGGAAAACACTGAGAGAGGCGTAAGAAAAATCCTCAACCAGGATTAGTACAGGATAGATACTTTTTTTTTGGTTGAGTATGATATCAAAGAAAATTGGGTTGTTTTTTTTAAAAAGGGGCAGAAACCCATTGAAATACTGCTTGTATATATGTTAACTTGTGGAACTTATTGCTTATGGGCAACATTAGAATAACATAATTATTGCAAGAATAGTCATGTGTGGAAGGAGCAGCTGCAGCCACTTTAAATAGCACAATCATATGTAGGAAGAAGAACAATAAAGCTAACTATGAACCACTGGGTTTAGGAAGAAGATTCTCTCATAAGCAAGTTATTGCATAATTCTCTGTTATGGGAGTTTCACACCTTCCTCAGAAACATCTGGTGCTAGAAATGCAATAAAACACTAAATGAATTTCTGACCTGATGTGGCATGACAATCAATAGAATTCTTTTATTAGCTAGCTCTAGTTTTAAGAACTTGTCACAGTAACAGCACGCAGCTTTGCAGAATGCTAATTTGTGATCAAACATTCAATTTATTTTAAAAACTGAACCTTTCCTGCCTTCTTGCACACTTCCTCAAGTCTGGTGAGATTAGCCTGGTGTGCTGCACCATCTACCACTAGAGAAAAGATGGACTCTTGCAGTCAAATTGTTTAATACCTAATGTATGCTGTGTAGGAACATGGTGGTGGTACAAAGCAGCTGAGATGCAACCAAAATATCTTTAGAGCAAGTAGCCAACCTATGGTTCAGGAACAGGTTATTTAGCCATGCCTCTTCCCTTAGACAATGTTCCACTGCAGTGTCTTCTCTGCAACCCCACAGTCTTGTGTCCCCTTCTACAATTAGATGTTAAAATGTAATCATTCTGGATCTTCTGATGGTATTCCAGTAAATCCAGTCTGGGAATACACTGTGTATCAGTCAAAAGCTACTATACATGCTTCAGACATGCATCCAATGCTAGGAGATGCCTGAATTTTTGGCTAAGGGCTCATTGCATGATTCAAAAGGTTTGCGGCTCCTTAAGCTGCTTTGTGCCCCCACCCTACCAGAAACATTGGACTCCACTGGTGTGGCCAGACTCAAGGAAGATGATGTTGCTGGAGAAAAGGCCAAGGCATCCTGAAATGACACCGTGGGTCTCGGAGGTTGTTCAGGACGGGAATTCAAGGGCTCTTTCCTAAGGACTGTATCACAGACAGGTCCCATTAAAGTAAAGCACAACCTATGCATTCCTTTCAGTGAGATTAAAATTATACCAATCCTGAGTGCTTGAAAATGCCTAACTCTGATACGATACCCCTGGTGAGAAACCCTGAGGAGTGCAGCACTGTGAACGATTCCCACACTCCTTCAAAATGAAGCCACGCTGGAAAGCAATGCATTTTGATAGCACGGCTTACATCTCTCAGAGCAGCCTGAGTGATTTTTCCCAAAGAGTGCAGCAAAGTGTTAATATGATAGCTCTGTCGTTTTGAATTATAAACATGATTTAAGGCACACCAAGAGTATTGAACCAAATGTAAAGATCTATAGACTAAAGGAAACGTGCTTATGCATCAGAAGGGGATTTTTTTGTGTGTGCGAGGTAGCACAAAAAAAAAAAAAAAAAAAAAACTCAACATGATTTCAACAGCCATATTTTCATGCAAATGGACTGTAGCCAGTCTGAAGATATTCCAGGAATCCCAAACTTTATGTGCCACCTATGAAAGTCGTCTTCGTATAGAATACTATTTAATTTGTCATTAATTAGTAAATTTCTGTGTGAAAGCCAGCAAACTATCTTGGCTGAATTGACCAGCACAAAGATTATTCTTCTGGAAATGAGTTGAAATTTATACTGCTGGGCAATTTACATGAAAATAGAACAGCCTGTTGCAGCTTTTATTTTAAAATAAGAATAAAATGATGCCAAAAGACAGCAAAGAAAGCGGGTGAGAAATCCTAGCTAAAAGACACAGGCAAGAAAATGACAACTTGTACATCTGTCCCAGCCAGCTAAAAAGACTTAGTTCTTGCAAGGAGCTACTAAAAACTCAAATTTATTTGGGACTATTTAGAAGATACAACTAAGTGTAAATCCCTTCTCATTGCATCTCCTGGAAGTCAGGGTAGATTTTGTTGTATGAAATCTTTTCCTCTTTGAAAGTCAATGACTGGGGAGGGGGATAATGGGCGAGACTTGGCAGACTGCCACTGTCTTCTTTCATTATATCCTATGTTGCACGTACCATATAAATCTGCATTTGCTTGGTTTGCCACCCTGTATGTCAATGCAGGAACGATTGTTATTTTATTGTTATAAATAATATATGGGCATTCAGAGACATTTCAAATATTTAGCTTTCTTGAACTCTCACTTTTGCACATTTTCCCCTCCCCGTGCTCACCCCCTGCTTTCACATCCGCTACCAAGTCAAAATAAAAGTCTCCCCCGTCTCTGTCTCCCATTGTTTTTTCCATGGTTGATTGAATGGTGTTCTAGGTTCAGTGAACTTGGTGTTGGCTAGTGCTCCACCCAGAAACAACCTTCTCTTTTATGCCAATTATCATATGAAAGCTGCTAATGTCATTTTACTGCAGCTCTGCTTCATGTTTTGGAATTGTAAGTGGCATCGTGCAGTCCACATTTGCCCAGTTTCCCTTCTCCCTCTTCCACCTCCTTTTTGCCCTACATTTCAGTGGAAAATATAATCTTCTTCCTTTTATTTGCTAGATCAGCACCTTCCCTTCAATAAATATTTGCTACGTCAGATATGAAAACAACTTTCAGTCTGGGCTTCTGATGCTGTTTGAAATATTATTGGATCACATGGGACTTATCCTCTGAGGACGAAATTGGTTACTGCAGGCTGATTTACAGCAGCGGAGGGAGGGAGTCTCTGGGAACTTCAGAATGGTGGGAGTCTCTTAAATAGAGTTTCAAACAGGAAAAATTAAATTTTAGCACAGCACAACAGTAAACAAGCAAGTCTTAGGTGATATAAATTTTAAGTGATGTTGACCGATGTCACTAGCAAATGGTCTGCCCTCAAACCTGACTATGCATAAATGTAAAACATTTTTATATATTAGATACTTGCAGCAGCATATATGGATGTGCTGTTGCGATTCTGAGATGTTAGTATCAACAAAAATTAATTTGTTTTTTTTCTGGTTGTGTTTGAGTGTCAAGAGAGGTTCTCTTTGGTCATTACAAGTTTAATATCCACACAGCACTGGTACAAAATCTCACTCTGTGCCATTGCTAAATGCAATTTGCATATGTATTAAACAGTAGACCATTTTTCTGATGTTGAAACAATAGCTTCATAAGAATAGGTATAATTTAAATTAGGAAGACTGCCCACACAGTCCGGTATGAGCGATTCTTCTTGGGTTTTCTCGGATAGTCAGAAAAGACACTATCTATGAAAACTTTAAGAGTTCTTATTTTTCAGTATGTTTATTCAAAAGAAATCTTTACAAGAGACTACAAATGTTAACGGCTGGTATTGTTCAGCTCAATAGCAGGAAATTCAACATGACTGCTTTTACTAGGTGCGTGGGAGAGAGGACACTTTGCTTCCTAAAAGAAATATTGTTTTTTCATTATTTTTATGTTTGTTGTTCCCACAAAAATGGACCCAAGTGTTTTGAAAGGATTATAAATATGGTTGCAATTTGGCACTGAGAGCTGGATGCAGCCTCTGCGTGTATGTGTCTCTCTCTGTGCTTGTGTGTGGAATTTGGCCAATTCGAACTCTGAGTTGGTCACAAGCAGCCAAATGGCTTTCAGTTTTCTTTTGTTGTAGCTGCATTCCCTACAGGGTAAAACCTTTCAGGCTCTACTTCAAGGTACAATGTGCTCCTCCGAGAAGATAAATTATTAAAATGCAGTGTCTGCTTGTGAAAACTCAAACTTTACAAAGTTGAGTTCATTTGCTCTCCAAGAAATACAAGTTCCACCTTTCCAGGTCTCGGTTAAGCCAAGACGTGCTAATTTTCTTTTAACTTTGGACTTCTTCTGATGGCATTAAGGAAATATGTGTTGAAGAAAAAAGCGGAATCTGCTGCACTGTGAAAGAGTCAAGGTGTCTGATGTGATTAATCTGGAAAGGTCTTCTTGACTAGAATTTGGAGTGGAGTGATTAGGTGTGAGGGCAGAGTCTAGTATTTGGGTCTATGTATCAGCAAAACTTATTTTAAATATTACAAGGCAGCTGGACAGGCAAAACAGCTATCATTGATAACAGAACTGCATCTTTTATTACTTGGCTACATAAATGCCTAAGATGAAGTAGGCTCGTTCACAAGAGGGGTGGCCATCTCCCACAGCAAACTGGGCACTGTCTGTTCTTGCTGGTGTCAGGCAGAGCTGAGGTTACGAGGCCAAAGAGACCCCTGAGACAGCAAGCAAAACTGCCAGACCATACGGAGATCCTGATGGACCCTGAAGGCCAATATGAACTGCAGATTTGTGTAAGCAGTTGTCTCTCCTATTTTCCAAATCTTTAATAATGTGCCCTTTGCCAGGTTGTCTGGGCATTCATCTTTCTGTTATATTCTAGCTTGTTGCAGTTACCAAAGAAAACCTATATTATCACTTGGAATGAAATATATATACACGTACAGAATGAATATCTGGCGCGAAATACTTATATACAGAACATTCTGAAACAAACAAGCTAAAAGGAATGTTTTGAGACATTTGACAATGTTAATATTGATTACTGAATAGATTAAGAGACAGCCACAAGAGGTTTTGTCAGGAGATCAAACTTTACCTGTGTGACAGTGTTAATAGTATGAGACATGAACATTTATCAACAAAACGGTTTCAGCTGCTTGGCACAAAGCATTGCGTCTCTGAAGTGTTTTGTCATACGGTTTCTTCCACCTAACAAATCATGGTGTTATACACTTAAACTTGCTCATGGCAAGGAGAAGAACGTTTCCAGCAGATGGCTGTATCACTAAGGTTCTTCATTAAGGAATTCTGCAAAGATATTTTTTATTTAGTGTTCATAATTACCATATCATTAATAGAAAGGTGGCAACAAAAATGTTAGAACCGGCTGTGTTGGATCGGTGGTCCATCTGGCCCACTTTGTCTCATGCAGTAAGTGACCATAGTAGACTTTACTCAATGTAGAAGACTTCTTCTCATGCACATTCTTCCAACTCTAAGTGTTCAGTAACTTCTCCAGGACAGGTGTGAATTTGAGACCTGAAGAAAATGACTGCCTGTGCGAAACAAAACTCTATACAACTGGTAAGACTAACTTATACAGAACTGCTGTTCCATGCACATCTGAAGAGTTAGTTCAGATGTATGTCCAAATCAATCTTAAGGTTTGATGAATTAGAGGATTAGTTGAAGCTTTTGTCCTAAACTTCTGTCTCAGACCACAGCTCTGCTTTTCAGTCTGGATTGTAACATCTATGTTAATTATGAAAAAGCCTCTTAATTTTCCAGAAATCTTCTTGATGTCACTCAATGGAGATTCCAGTGGAGTAAACAAAAATTAATCATCTGCAAAATAATTACTATATGACCCCTAGTAGGTGAATACTTAGGAAGCAGTACATTTGCACTCTGGCCCAGATCCAGGAGGTCTCTTTTTAATTGGAAAGAGCACAAGGAACTTTCCCCTTACTGTTAGCTTCAGATTCAAGAGTGAGAGAAAAACAATTACTCCTAGATAGTGCTGTAAATTCAACATAAGATGGAAAGGATATCTCAGCAAAGGCATAAAGTGAACATGGAAAAGGACCAAAAGATGCAGATAATTTAGATAGATAGCAGGCTGATGGTCACAGCCAGAGCATCAGAGCTATATCGTGACAGTGATGCTTGTTTCTTGCTTTTTCCAAAATACAGCTTGTAATTCTTACCCAGCCTTCGGTTCAAGACTTAGGATCCAAAAGCCAGATTGTGACTGACCATGGCACTGTTGATGTTACTGAGTTGGAGACCAGCTGGTCAGAACCTGTTCTGTAATAAAGGATGAGGTGTTTTACGTTCATCCAGTCCGAGAAAAGGCAGCTTGTTTCCACTCTGAGCACTCAGATACTTCAAGGGGTCTGGAACAACCGAAGGGTTTCAAAAGCTCAAAAATGCATTGAATATGCCTTAAAATAGTGTGTAATAGCATATACATTAGTGTTTTCACATGATATGGATCTGTACAGATTACTAGAGTAAATAATAAAAATGTGTGACCCTAAATTAGAGTAAATAGTAAAAAAGTAACCCAGAATATAATTTCTCTTGGTATACATTCTACTGTTTGACGGTGGTATCTTAGTAACAAACTTCACTATTGGGAAGATTCTCAAGAAAGGTGACATTTGGGGAATTTTATGACAAGGTCTCTATCTCCCCGATATTACGCCAAAGAGAACAATTTGGAGCAACAGACTTGGATTTTGAACTATCAAAACTGTTGGCATTGTGCAATGACATTTTTGTTCTGATAAAAAGGTCCCCATTCTCTTATTTATTCTAACATTGTCAAAACATTATTTTTTAGAATTTTTAGGAAAAATTCTCATATTTCATCTTTCTGCTCAAAATTGGATTTCAAAATATTTTGAAATATTTTTGTTTCCTACAAGATGGATATCCTGCTTTTGAGCAGTCCTAGTCTGTACATTTTACTTTACAGTTTAACTGATCTGTATCCTGCAGAAGGGCTCTTCCCTGAAAATTAATGCCGGGTCCATTGGCTATATAATAAACGCCAACAGCTGTCAAAAACAGAGTGAAGCAAAAGGGGGGAAAAAAGACAGTAATTGTCTTATGAGAGCGCCTCATGGTAATTCAAGAAACATTCTGCAAATTCCACCTCAGTGGGGTATGAAATAAAACCCACATTATGATGGATTGGGAAAACCTGGGGTGGCCCAAAGCTACTTTTTCTAGGATGATTTCTTCCTCTATATTTTTATTTTCTGATAGCTTCCCTAAGTCTAACAAGAGTAAAAGAGTAGGAAAAAAATTGGAGACAGGAAAATGTACAACCATGATAAAGAAAAAAAGAAGGGGAAAAATCTTTTGCAATATCAGATAATCTTGAAATACAATAATACATCTTGCAAACCTGTGAGATCTATAGCAGGCTTATAACTGATCAATTTTCCACCCAGGTTTACAAGAAAAATAAAGACCACTATAGCTCATAAATCAACATTTCTTAAGGTACTTGTATGTTTTCTCTCTACTGAAGGTTAGTGATTTTAAAAGGAAGCTGTAAAAACAAACACATTCAATGAAACTGAAGCATACTAGCAAAGGAATATTTGCAGGGGCATGTATTTATAAAGAGATAATATATATGTACTATATACTAGGTAACCATAATGAAGTTGTGAATTTCATTATATAACAAGTGGCACTCAATGTCTATAAAAGCAGCAAAGTATTTTGATCCATGGTTTTTGACAACCTGATTGACAGTTTCATTTTTATAGAGGTCCAAATGCAGCTAAGCCTTAGAGAACAGGTTTGCTTTTTTTCTTTTAAAGTTTCTGCCATGGAGAGATTTTTCTGACTTTATACCAAAGTCAAAATGTTGGAGGGGCATAGATATCTATAAGTATTCCATGAGCAGCCATAGTGACTTTGCAGTAGTAGATGTATGTATTTTTGACCAAGGTGTTACAAATCACTGGAGCAAGTCAATAGTTTGTTCTCTCTTTAGGAGAAATGAATGCTCCAAATCTTTAAACACATAATTAGGTGTGTTCCCCAGTATTTTCCTTGTCTTTTTAATAGAAAATTAGGAGGCTCTGTGTCTTTACTGGGGCAATATGAAACACAGCTCTGTAACTGCTCTACCCTGAAGCATTCACAGCTGTTTGAAGTGAACCCTTTTTCTCCCCTCTCCTTACAGAAGACTGAAACTCTATCAGTTATGGGTTTCAAAATTTAGTGGGAAATATGCCATCCTCAGTCTGGGGATGAAGGTGAGACTGCAACATATGCCCATCTGGTTATTTTGCAGTGCTCTCTCCTGAAGGTCAATGCTAAAGCTCCTAGTTTGTGGTGGGTACAGCAGTGCCTGGTTTCACAGCAGGTCAGAAATTCCTCTGAGGTCCTCCAGAGATTCACCCAGCTTAGCTGGATCTAAAGCAGCAGGAGCTTGATTTGCCATCATTCAGCAGAGCAGAGCTGTGTGTAAGCCCATATCCATCAACCACCAGTTGTCTTTCTGACTCACTTTGCTCATATTGCCTCATCCATTTGGCTTTGCATTTTTGTGCCCTTCACTGTATAGAAGTGTTAACAGTTGCAGAGACACCACCCAGTCATGGGCATCTGTGTGTTGGAGCACAAAGAGATTTTAAGAAAAGATTTGAGAAATGGACGTGTATGGTTGGACTCCATACTGTTGTGTGTGAATTTTAGGTTCCAGGTACTACAATAGATGGTTTTTGAATCTCTGAATTTGTGTTTCCTGTACTAATTTAGACACTTGAGCAATCCCTGAGCTAATTATTTTTTTCAACCCAAATAACAAATGCCCTCTCAGGATCAGCACTCAATCACCCAGAGTCTGCTTCTGCCCACCTTTCTTGTAATCCAACTTTTTTTGGTTTGGTTTTTTTTTTTTTGGTCACACTGTAAAAAATCTTCTGCATGTCTATTCAGTTAATTTCCCAAGCTCTTCTCCCAAGTTCCCTAGGAGTGCACCATCCACCCATACATAGCAAACTCTGAGCCCCTAACTCCATCACACACCCTAAACTGAAGAACACTAGATGTGCTCTTTCTCTCCTGCACAAAGGGCCAGGTCACCAGTATTTTTGTGATGCCCCAGATGTCCCCTACTGTCCCCGCAGTGAGTGCTGGAAGCCACGATGAGCCGCCAAGGCCTTGAGGGGAACAAATGCCTGGATTCCTGAGCAGCTCACTGTGGTGTTCTCTACGTTGCACCTGAAGTTTGAAGAGAAAATTGTGTTTTCACATGAGAAGAAAATATACCTGACAGTTTTGAATACTGAAAGATAGCTGCGGCTGAGCAATGCAACCGAGGTAGCTTTGTAAACCTGCTTTGCAGTATTGACAGCCAGTCAGTCTAGTTGCTTAATCCAAATACTTGTACTGTTGGAATATGTTGCCAGAAAAAGGAAATCAGCTCTTGAGATGCATTATCTCCTTTCAAGACTGTCCTGGGGGCACTTACTCATTACCCTGGAATAAAACAAATGAAAGATTTCTTTAAAAAAATATTGTTCAATCCATTTAGAATCCCTAGAGCTGAGTATTTTACATTTTTGTGGCTTGATAACATAAAGCCAGCAATTAGTTTACATGTATTTATCGTTTATGGTTCTTTCCTTCTCTTTGCAGCTCATTTTGAATACTATAATCCTGACAGATTAACTTTCCTACTACAAAAATTATTATTATTTCCTGGAACTATGAATGAAATAGTACATGTGTTCATTATGACTGAAGGAGGGAAATCTCCTTCTGCTAGACAGCATTTTAAATTGATTCTGCCTNAAAAAAAAAAAAAAAAAAAGAAAAAAGCTGTAGACAAATACTCATGTGTGCATTTGCTTATGTGTTTATGTGCCATTTCTCTGCCAATAGGTTTTGAATCTGACACATTTTAACTAAATCTGAGAGGGGATAAATCTTCCATGAAGGTCAGTGAAGACACGTAACCTGAGAGGGGGAAAATACCCCATGAAGGCACTGATGGGGAGAACTGTTGCAGGGGAAACTGCAGCACAGCAGATAGAGAACCCGAATGGGGCAGAGACTTAAAACAGGACTCATCCAGGGAGAAAAAGTACATCAGACCTTATCACAAACCAGGATGCCATAAGACTGTACCAGTAGATTAATCCAAATCTTAAAAGACTCTGCTTGTGTGAGACAATATTAGAGGCTGGTTAAAAATCTGACTACTGTAGATGATGTTGATTTGCGTTTTCACCATTTGAAAGTTTTCTTAGCCCTAATCCCAGACTATCAGATGATTGCTGTCACGCCTAGTGACCATCTGCATAGCCTGATATGATAGGGAATCACCGAATAGCACAAAGAAGAATAAAAGAAAAAGTGGGTTCCTTTCCCTTCCCAAGAGGACACTCGGTGCTATAAATTGGATGTTGTTTGGGAAATTACCATGCAGGTAAACAGTATTAGAAATTTTACCTGACGTTTTTAAATGACAGAATTTTTTTTCACCTCCTTGGTATTTCACTCTTCTTTGTATGTGTGGAATGATGTTCAGTCAAAGAATCATAAACCCAGGGTATAAAATCAGTGTAGTACTGCAGTCTCTTTTTCCCTGGCTAGGAACCCATGCCTGCTATCCAGAGCTCCTTCAGGGTTATTTCTGACACAGCACAAGAAAGTTGTACCCAAAGCTGAATCTGCAGGGTGAGCAGGCTGACTACCTCTTCCAAACTGGGATTCTGCATGGTGACACATGATATAAAGCTGCTTAAATATGAGTGCTAAAAATTGAGATCTTTGGTGGAAATTTAACCTCTTGACCAGCTTTGGCCAAAATACTTATATCTGCAGGTTTTTATTGTTTCTTTCAGGAAGGGTAACGGTTTTCCCTTTAAAAATATCACTTCAGCAAAAACCCACCTGATTTTGATTGAAGTTGTCAGTGAACAAATAAAATTCATTTGTGATTCTCACAGACTGTTTTGGCTGGGAAGTTTTCTTGTATAATCAGAGATTTTAAGGCCAGCAAATACTGTTACGGCAGTCCTTTCAGGTAACACAAATGACAGAACCTGAGATGTTTCCTTTTCTGAAGACTGTATTTTTACTTTTTTCTCCTGTGCCTAGTAAAAGAATAGAATAATCTCGAAACCTAGAATGTCTACTGCTTAGTTCTGATATTGCTTTTAAGCTTTTCTGTAATCTTTGATCTGATCTGCTTTTGCTAAGCATTTCACATCCTGAACCCATCCTGTTTGTAAACCTTTTAATTTGCAAAGTAGCAAATTTCAATCTTTTTTCAGAACACCTATCCGTTAAGTTTTGCTCTTAGCATTCCATTGCTGTTAGTGACCATTTGGGTTTATCTCAATGACATCGGATCTTCTCTATTCTGTCATTTTCACACAAATAGTTTTAATCTGAGACAAAAGACAAGCTACTCCTGGAAAACAGAAGTACAGTTGTGAACGTGCTAGAACTGCCTGGATTATGAGCTGATACACAACACACTCCTCTCCAGCTCTTGTGGGCAGTAGCAGTAGGTTTGCAGTTGTAGAGCTTATGTCAAATTTCTAGGGGGAAAAAAGGAAAGATCACAGACGTGTTGGGTGAGCCAGTGTGTGTGTAGCACTCCTGTGGACTCGTGAAGCAAACTGGCAGCGTTGCCCTCAGCTGAACGGGGAGGTGAGCTGCACTGGGATGCAGCTGGGAACACCCTGTAGGATGTGGGAGCCTGTGTATGTCATGAGGAGCTGCCCTTGGAGATGTTCATCCTCCCTCCCATGCTAAAACTGGAGCTGATGCCGGGCCAGGGTACAAACACGGCTTGAGCTGATAGTTCTGAGCTTTTCTGAACAGTAAAATTTACATCCCGTTCTTGGACAGCATAGTATGTAACTTTCCCATTGAATATGCCTGGGCTATTTTCCTTTTGTAACTGCCATCCTTATGAATTTACCATTTGCCATTTTTGTTTGCAGTAGCAAGTTTGACCATAAAATATCCAAAGCCTTTGTAGCTTGTTTTACAGAGGATTATTTCAGGCCTAGATATAATATTTGGGATCTGCAGTGAGAGATATGGCTTTCAAGAGCCATCCCGACACTGACTTGGCATTCGTGTCCCACCTGCTGAATGCCAGTGGGATCCTGTCCATTGCATTCACAGGCTTTGGATCCCACCCAGGGCATTCTCAAAGACAAGTGGGAGCTGGGAGTGTGGGCTGGATTAGGAAATCACAAACAGTTTTGAGAGGGTGGGTTTTTTTCATCAAAATTAAATTTTGTCAACATTTTCTGAGCAGCAACTGGAAATTATAGAATTTATATCATCAGTAATTTGTGCTACGCTCCCAAATTCAATTTTCATGCTGTAAGGTCTTCAAAATAATTTTAAACCTTCATCATAACCTTACTAATAATTACAAAAATAAAAGAGAGTTTTCTTTAATAGTTTACTTTGTATTCCATTAGTTTTCTTTAAAATCTAGGACATATCTTTCTAAGACCTTTATACTATTGGATAGCATTGTGCTTGTTACCATCTGTTTCTTACTTATCCTACTTTGACACGGAGTTTTGCAGCAGTTTTTAATGTTTTTCTTCCTCTTTAAGCAGAGTCAAAACCGCAGTGGGCTTTCTCTTTTTTGTGTTGTTGTTGTTTCCAAATTGTAACAAAACAGCTATATCTTTTCCTTCTCATGCACTGCATATGTTCAAAGGCTGTCGTGGTTTTGGTTAAAAAAATCCTAGTGAACTAGAACACACAGGTATTTTTTTTCCCCATTTTTGAACGTTCCTCTTCTTAATCTCCTGCTGCTTATTTTCACTGACAGCAGAGTCTTTTTCTCTAACAAAGCATACATTCATATGCATCCTACTTACTCCACTGATCACCTTGGGTGCTTACCAACCCTTGCTCCCGCTGTCGTTTCCTCGCTGACATAACCGGGAAGAGGTCCCTCTGCCAGCTCCCTGGTGGCTCCGTGGGCCGCCTGCGGCTCTGCAAGGTGGACTTCCATAGCACCAAGAAGATTAAAATCAGCATCTGCTACTTAAAGCATCCTGTAGTTTTTACGCTGGTGAGTGCTCCAAGGCAAACAATGCTGCGGCTGTGAATTGCTGCCTCACTTGCAGCCTGATTTCTCAGTCTTGGCTTGTGTCCTAGAATGGGATCCAGAGCAGTTACGGACTACAGCCATACAAAAGAAAACACACCACGAACGGAACAGTTGCACAACCCGCTTGCAAGCACACTGCTCCTGTTGTGCGCTCCCGCTGAGCCGACCCCCAGACTACAGGTAATTTAAATCCCCCAGGATTGACAGTAAAAGACGAGCAAACAGAAAGTTGAACTCCTTATAATCTCTTCCTTTTTGAAGAAAAAGGAAACAAAAAGGAAAAACCTTTTACGTATTCACTTGAAGGGCTCTTGAGAATAAGAACCGTGACTGAGAAGCACTTAAAAATCCTTGTAGCTCTTAACGTCTACTCAAATAGTAGTGTTAGTAAAACTCTGCCCAGCACTCATCGTACCTTCTTACCTCCTCTCAAGAGGACACCAGACCTCTGTAGAAGGGAGATTGCTGCCTGCAAGGGAGACAGCCTTCTCTGAAAGTTGTGCCTGAAATTGAGGATTTGATTTGACCTTGAGGATTCGGTTGTAAACCCCATTCCTTACATACTTTAACCTCAGTAACTACAGCAGCGACCCAGGCAGGAGCTTTTTTCTAAGACTGTTGATTGTCCTAAGTTAAAAATGATACACTGGACTTCCAAATAAAAGCAATCTGAGTTTCCTAGACATCTGGATGACTCCCCCATGGAAGCACAGAAAGGGACAGTGTGTCCCCTTTTATGGTAAAGGAGAATAACAGCAATACCTAGTCACCAACAAAAAATAAAGGAGAGAAGAAGTAATAATAACAATAACAATAATTAATAATTAATTATATTGAATAATTTATGTTGTTGTTGTTATTATGTTATTTTAAGCAACTACAAAAACAGCTAAAAGTGAGACTAAGAACAATGTGCCAACTAGATAGAAACACGAGTGTTTTGAGATATATTTTTTGGAGATAATTGAAAGCTGTAAGAAATTACATCTTAAGATAAAGGCATGGGTAGATAGAGAAATTACATCAAAATTAAAAAATACATTAAAGAAAAGCATTCTAAGGAAAAATGCAGCCACTGAAAAGTACCAAAGAGAAAAGGTAGCAAAGCAGGGTAGAAAGCATTAAAAGAAGGAAAGATGAGGTGAGATACAGTTTGTATGATTCCCTATCCTAACACTCAGCTACATTTGTTGTTTTTTTTTCTTGGAAGTGTAAATCACTGGCCTTCACTTATACATACATCTCCGGGCATATACTGGCAGGTGATATTTAATGCTGGCAAAGTCAGCATGTAAGGATTTTGTGAATGGAGAAGAACAAGTGTCTCAGGTTTAAGCTATTCCCACTTATCTCTCTGCTTAGGTCATGGACAAAGTGGAGCAGCCAGTGTTAAAAACAGATATATTTTTTGTATACTAGAGTTCAGAAATGATGCTGTAGAGCTAATTGTTACTCTGCTGTAGGCTATTGCCTCATTACTGAAGTTTTGGTGGACAAATGCAAACCTGTTTTCTATGTTTCCAGCCCCAGCCCTGTGCTTGGGGAGGACACTGTTGCTCAAAACATTTGCCTGGGGTCAGCAGCAATTCCCTGCTCTGCTGCCAACTACCCATGCAACGGCGGGCAAATCCTTTTGCCTGTCTGGGACTTTGCTCTGAGGCAGCACATCCAACAAGATGCTTGCTATAGGAGCAAATGTGTTAAAGCTTCTTAAATACAGCGCTGAGGGGGAGCCAAGTGCGTTCAGCTTCACCCAGTAAAAAACCTCTCTGCTCCCAGTGGTACACGGAGGTGTTGAGGAGAGTGAAAAGGTGGTGGCAAAGCCTGGTTTTGAGCTACTGAAATGTCAAGGGCAAGGGCTTGAGGCTAGAGGAGCCCACTTGGACACACAGCTGTGCAAACTGCTTGGCTGACCTTTACTACATCTCTTGCTGTGCACTCGCCTTTCCCTGGCTCAGCCACATCTCCGTTGTTCCAGCAACGCCTCTACTTAACGCTGAGCCGGGCCTGCTGCTTTGTTAGGGCTCTCCTTGGCACCAGCACCAGAGACACTTCGCTTCCCTCTTATCTGGCCTCCTTGCTTCACCTTTTCTCTATCACCCACATTATTCTGCTGCAGATATATTACCTTGGGATCAAAACAGTCCTTCTCCACACATATGTAAATTCTAAATTACCTCATCGTTAATCTAGGAAACAGGCAGCTTTCCATATTGGCCACCAATCTGTTCCCCTACTGTGGTTCCAAGAGGAGCCCATCGCCCTCACCCTCCCTGGCTGGGGACCCCCACTCTGTGCCAGATGCCCAGATCCCAGTGGCCATCCCAACCCTGTTGTACCAGGGTGCCAGCGCTCCCACACGCTTGCAGGTGACCCACACAGGGTATTGCAATTTAGAGAGGCGCCATGGGGGAACTTTGTAAAAATCCCACCCTCTGGGCAGGGCAGATGTTGTACCTGGTTACCCTGGCTATCCGCTTTCAGATGTCTTCTTGCATGGGAAGTTTCGGTGCAGCTAAACTGGGTGTGCTGCGGCGGTATGGTCATTAAGTTCATCCTATTTGTGTGCTCCTGTTACAGACTGTCAATTAAACTGATTGCTCGCATGCATTTTCATGTGCTGCATGCTTACATATTAGTGCACCTAATGGGAGAACACAAGAGGCACGTGCTCAGTGACAAATTGAAATGCAAAGGAGTAAATTAGCATCTTTCTTTAAAAGAAACTTATTAACATGTGTTTTGTTCAAAACTGAATGGAGAAATTCAGGTACTCATGTAAAATGTAAGCAATTGGATTATCTTTAATATTCCTTGGTAGCAATTGAGGAACTGGTATTCTTTTCAATGTGTTTCACAACTGGTTGCCTTGAAAAACTGCTTACTGGTATATAATGTTTACCATTAACTGAGAAAATGATCTGGTGCCTGAATACCGAATTATTGAAAGGGTGTTTATTGTCTTCCTGCTGTCTTCCCTACAATTTAAAAAGGCATGAAAGGAAGAGGCTGAGTAATGGCCTGTTGAGGTGCTATTTTAATTTCCAGCCACTAGTGAGTGCTCTTGAATAGTTTTTCAAGGCAGGGAGTCCTTGAAGCCCCCTGAACTGCAAAGTCTGAATCCCTGGTTTGAATTTGTTGGAAGCCGGAGAAAGAATGCAATTTATAAGGGGCCGGGGGAGGCTGGGGGGGGGGAGAGAAATGCGGTGCCACCCGTGTGGAGGTGACTTCCCCAAACGGGGTGAGAAACGGGGCCACGGCAGCAGATGGGACTGGCAGGGACTTGGCTCCATTAGTGAGTGGGAAAAGCATGGGCAACCTCTGCAGTTTGCAGAGATAGAGACTTTTGTCTCTATCCACTGGTAATCCCGCTTTAAAATACCCGCAGCTTTGTCAGGAGTTTCTGTTTCAGCCTCCTGGTACCTGCTGTGACTTGTTTTGCCTCCTGTGCGTGTGCACGCTGGCTGGCGGATTTGGGCATCTGAGCGGGCTAAGGGAAGAGCAAATGCTGGGTGTTAGCCTGGGCTGGAGCCTGAGCCTTGGGCAAACAAATGCAGCTCTAGCTGGCTCAAAAGCTAACGATGTATTTAGATTTGGAAGGAACAAGATGTAAATTACGGACACGCGCAGCTGAAGTTTTTGACGTGCAACTTCACCAGGTGAACATTTTTATGTTGATTGAGGCTCGGTACTCTCTTAATAACAAAATTAAGACTGTATTTATGTGCTTGGACAGAGGCCGAGATATTAATTAATTGAAGAGGCAATGGAAACCTCTAGCAGCATGTGATAATGCTTGTGAGCCCAGTAGTGCCAGTTCAGATGAATGAAACGTTGCTGAACCAGCTAAACTGCTCCTTCTTTAGAGGACAAAAAAGTCCGTAAAACTGAGGGGCTTGGATATCCAAGTTTCTTTAAAAATTCCATTTAAAGGAAATAAGCTCTTTTGCTTTTGATTCTTAGTTAGTCATCGCCACTTAACTCCAGCACTCATTTTCCCCCACCCCCTCACCCTGCACAATTCATACTCATTGTAATTAATTTTATGGCCTTTTTAGCAAAGGGAGACCTCTACATTTTATGCTACATTGCACAAGCAATTGAAAGTTGCAGATGAAAAAAACCCAAGCACCAAATGTTTAGCAGGTTTTTATTCTATTTTAAATGAGCAACCTATTTAAATCAATTATCAGCTTAAAATGAGCAGCCTGATCTAATTAGTGTTAGCCCCTGGTGGGTTAATGAATGAAAGGGAGGTGCTGGGCAGATGTGCTTTCCCCCAGGATATTCTTCTACTGACCACATTGACACAGAATCCTTCTAGGTGGGAGAATTTTATCGAATAAAATTGCTGAAAACAAGAATTATAAGATGTAGAATTATTAATTGTATTAGCAGAACAATGTGTTATATGGCTTTGGGGTCTTTGCTGTAGTTGTGTGTGGGTTTTGCCAGACTTTTTAAGACAGGATTTGTTAATGTGAGATAAGATTACAAATCCCAAATAAATTACTTTTAGAATTAGCATGTGAATTCATTTCTGCAAGACAGAAGAATTAAGCGTACTTATGGAAAATGCCAACTAAAATGTTCAAAAAACTTGGTCAATAAGCATAGATCAGCTTTTATCCATCCCTCCTGTTCCACTCTCCCAATTCCCAGTTCCCCAGTTGCTTAAACATAATGTCCTTGGAGCTTTATTATGTAGCCAATTAGTAAGTTTAATATAGTACATGCGAGTAGAAAATATGATAAGTATCATTAAGTGTAGCAAAGGGAGAAAACGATGCTGTTAATGAATAGTCTTATTTTCTTATCCTTTTGAAGCATTTGCTGACTGCTGTGCTCTGAGTGCACAGATGTTTGCATTTTTGGAAGATGACATTTCTAGAACCAAATGCTAAGTTGCGGGTAAATATTACAATTTGTTACTGTGCGGGACTTGTAGGTTTCTAGGTTCCTTATTCTGGCGGTGGCTTTTAAAGCGGGTCCCACTGCTTTCCCTTGTCTCTGTGTGTTTTCTGCTCCCCATATGAGTCCATGAAGATGAACAGGTCACACCATGAACCTCAAAGTTATCTCCAGGAGCCCGTCTGATGTTCTCTCCAGCAGGGGTTATGTCCTCTGCCATGAAAACTGACCGCTGGGTTGCCTTTCACATTTGCAGGTGTAATACCAATTTTACAGATTCCCATCAGTCTACTCAGAACTACATTTATATAGACAGGAGAGACTATAAAAATTACAAATATTCTCAAGTGGCAACGAAAATATATTGACATGTTATACCTGGATCCTCAGCCTCTGCTAGACAGATAGTCTAAATTTCTCTATTAAACTGGGACAAATATACAGATGTTGATGAATTATAACACCATTGAACAAAACCTGGAGGTTTAATGGCAGAGAGTCTGCTTTAAATGCAGAGAAAAATTATTTGTTGCTGTTTTGAATAATTTTGAATGTTTTGAAAGAGTCCATACAGTATATTAAGTGCAGTGGTCTCATGGTTATGGGACACTGAGGCTTCCACAAAAAAAAAAAAATGGCTTACTACATAAGTTTTTTTGTTGCTTTGCTCAGTGGTATGCGCATGTCTGTCACAAAAGGTCAAAGGGATTTTTAAAAGATGGGTGTGAATATGTCCATTTAAAATCTCCAAATAGGTGCATCGGCAGATGTATAGAGATGTATATGGAGATGTATAAAGAAGCAGCTACTTGGAAGCAGCTGCTGACCCACTTGCTCTTCCCAAGTTCTCTATTTCTTTTTTACTTCTGTATTACAGATGCTTTCCTGAAATTTCAAATCTTGTGCCTTTGTAATTGCAAAGTGAATATTTTGATTAGTACAGACTAAATACACATAATTACACAATATTTATCTAGATGTTTTACTGTAGAAGGTTTAACATGTTTGCTAAGTGACAGTGGCATGCTTAGAAAATGCTACAGAATCCACAGAGTGTGTCATTTGAAAAGTATATGACAAGTATGTTTTGGTGCGTTTTTTTTTTAAATCAAATGCTAGCTTGAAGTTTTTTGAGAATATCTGCTGCCTTTTGGGGCAAGAAAAATAACTTCTGTGGGTTTTTCCTCCTTTAGAAAGTGAAATTAGAACCCAATAGATAATCATAGATTTATTCAATTAACCTCATGAATATAAGCCCTATCATCAAATAGGCTAAATTTGAGTGCAACAATTACAACTTTTGGTAACTGGAAGCAGTGTAAGTATTAAGTATTTAAATATACCAATATTAGAGCATGATAATTTTTTAACATAATTACCTCTTTTATTATATTTTGATTAGATTAAAATTAATGCATTATTAAGCCATGATACGTTCTACCATCTAGACCTCTGTATAGACAAAGATAGGAGTTCCCCCCCGCACACACCCTTTTCTCAGGTCTAAATTAATTAAATTCCCTTTAATTATAATTTAGTAAAAAGCTCCACTTTTACCACTATTATGTCTTTTGAACTTTGAAACTCAAAAAAAAAAAAAAAAAAGAAACCAAACCCTTAAAATGGTCTTTTGCGGGAGAAGTGAACTGTCAGCGAATTCAGGCAAAATTAATTATTTCAGCTTGATAAACCTTTTCATCTATTTGACTCCTTATACAGAAAAGCCAATTAATAATGTCAAACATGCTTTGCCTCCGGGGACCAGCGGGTTGTAATGAGTGTGTTTACTGCGGAGTGGCTACAGCAGAAAGAGCCGGGTGTAGCGGCGCTCTAATCGCGCCACACCTGTCAAGCTGAGTCTCATTATCTGTGTACCAAGGGCAAACCTCATTTTGTCAGGAGTGGTTTTCCAAGAACTAACAACTGCCTGGGGAAGCATACAGGACTGTCGGCCAGTAGACGAGTCACTTAATTACCAATCAGAGCAGCAGAAGTGAATTCCTAATGTTCTTTAGTACCGACCCAGCTAATCACCGGGATGCGCGTCTCACCTTATCAGGGTGCCCGGACCAACCATTCTTTTCCAGCATGAGGCTAATTCACCACTTTTCTCTATGCTCTAATAGACCAGGGTGGCTGATGTTGCCAGCTACACAGCTGTTCGTCAATGTTCTTTATCACGCCAGTGTAACCGATCCGATTGCCTCTTCCCCTTCCTATTATTAGCTGGTAACAGGGTGGCTCTCAGCAAGGGGATGACCACTCTGAAGTCTGGTGACTTCAGAGCTCCCTCTGAAACGTGCATGCAAATAGGCAACCCCGGCTCCTTAGGACAAATGAAGGGCTGACCTTGGAGTGGATTGTATTTTGAAAGCCGTGTATACACATTACCTAAGCCCTCAGAACTTCCCCACAGGATAAATAGTATTATCCTTACATTACATATTGGGAATAGAGACAAACTTCTGGCCTGTGACAAACAGATTTAGCTCTCCACGGAGCAGCGGAGGAGTCCTTGGGGGATCTCCTGAAGGACTCCCGTAACTCCAGATCTGCAGTGTCTAAACGCTCTGTGGACCCTGGGATCATCTCTACAGCTTAGCCTGTTTGTATTTAAAGCAAGCAGGAATTAGGAAAGGCAAAAGGTCTATTTTTTTTCTTCCCCAGGGGCTGTGTGTCGGGCTGTCCCTGAGCACAGTCAGGGCAGTGTCAATTCAAATGCACAATGTCCTGGGGCACGAGCAAGTACCAGTTCCCTGTTCAGGTGAGCCTGCTGTGGCTTTCACTGGGTCCTTCAGATAACCAAGGGACTGGTGAAAGTAGCATTAGATTGGAGAGTTCCCAGCCCGGGCTATTGGACTAGACTGCATTTCCTTATTGCCAAGTATTTTTAGCAATACTGCTCTCTTCACAGAACATACTGCTGTTTTTAGGAGGTTGATTCTTACTCTATTTGCAGATGACAAATGATAGGCAAAAAATGCAATGCAGGAAGGTTTTGCTTAGCATATGCTAAACTAACTGGTGTGAACTATTCCAAATTTCTGGAGTGATAATAGATGGTAGAAAATCCAAAGTGATTGCCTGCCAAGAGAGGTTTTGCACTTTATTGCAGAATAGTTGCAGAAGTCAAAAGGTCAGTTTATCTGCAATGTAAAAAGAGCAAAAAAGCTCCAAAAACATAGAAAAATAAAATAAACAGAACTTTCCCCCTCACTTCCCTACAAAGCCACCAACAAGAGATGATAGAACAGATTTATGAGACAGTTCCGTTAGATGATATCTCAGCTTCTTCATGCCTCGTGGTTGTGAGGCAGGGGGTGCCTTTGACAGCAAACACACACAGAGAATTACCTGGGCTTCATGTATGGGATCACGCTTTGGGTCATGCTTGGTGGTTTCAGATTTGGGTTGGGTTGTGGTTTTTATTTTTTTTTTAAATTTTTATTTTTGTATTGTAGGAGTGAATTGTTGTGTTCTGAAATGACAGCAACACTCACCTGCCTCCCATGCTGAGGCACATATTCCGTGAGGTTAAGCAAAGTCAGCTCTCTAATTCTAGCCAAATTAATGTGAGGTTAAAAAATAGGAGGGAGAAGAGACAGAAAAGGAGAAAGGTAGAGGGAACCCCAACGACTCAAACATCTGTGCCTTAGTTTCAGACAGCCATGCGCAGGAAAAAATTCATTTCCCTTGTGTCGTAGTTTATCCGCTGGGCAGGAGATTATGGCAGTCAAATGAAAACAAGCACAGACACTGTCAGCATAAAGATGTCCCCAGAGCGGGTTGTGAGCAGGAGAAGCTAGGGCCAGGTCAGCAAGATTATATCTGTGAGGATTCCTATTCTCCACCGCACTATCGGTGTTTCAAGGAGCTCGCACAGCACTGGAGGCTCACTGCCTGCTTTGTGCGGCCACATGGCTGCCCTCGGTATGTGGCTCTGGGGACACCTCACACCAGTTGGGTGTTTATCACAGAAGATACTGGGAAATGGTAAAATTAAAATCCTGTTAACATACTCCTGTCTTGCCCTGTGTTTCCTTTCTCAGGGTGCAATCTCTCAAAGCGGATCAACTTGCCGAAGTCAAGCTTACTACCAATGTAAATCGCTGATGGGGCTTTGCACCGCCAAAATTAGTGGAAAGCAGCAGGAGAGGTAAAAGCAATGAACTGGGGAAAAGAGGACCTGGGATATAACAGTAAAACAGAAATCAGCCTTGTAGCAGAGGGAGAAAACAGATGCTTTGTTCAGATCATTCATCCTCAGTCTTCCCATCAGAGCTTCCAAGCTGTGATGTTACTTCAGTTTTATTGTTTCTGTTTTCTTCTCCTGAGTTTCAATGCAGAGGAAAGTCCAGACTGACCTGATTGTTCTATTCTCAGGCCAAGTACAGCCTGACCTCTCCCTTTAATGCAGTAAGCAGCATTCATCTTCCCCTTATGCAGGCAGAGGGTGAAGAAGAGGTCAGCAGCCCCAATAAGTGCATCTTGGACCTCTTTATTGGTACGGTCTTATGATCTTTTGTTTCCTGATTTTGACTGACAAGTCCTCAAAAACCTTCTGGCAATGCTCAACTTTTGCAAAATTGATAATTTTAGCTGGGGGAAAAACTGTTGGTATTGCTAGACTTTTAAATGATCATTGTGGGGGAAATCTTATAAAATGTATCAGTTTTGATCCAATTTACCCACATTTAAAACTCTAAATGCATTGAATTGAAATACTGAGTTGGAAGTAGTTTGATATTGTCAAGTATCTGTGTGAGCCATCGTGGTATTCTGAGGCAGATGTGGTTTGGATGCTTCATGCCCCTGTGCGTTTTATGGGCCATTACTATTAGTATTTTTTCTTTTGACCTAACACATGATACACACTGTGGGGTCTCTCGGGAAAGTGGGAGGGACACCAAGCTGTAACACTCAGGAGGCAATGGGCAGCTCTGGCTCAGCTCATATTGCAACGCTTTGTTTCAAAAGCACGATCCCCATTTCCTTTTTTTTTCCCCTCCCCTCCTTGCTCCAAGAAATAAACCTTTTAGCTGTTTCAGAGGAAAGAATTCTCAATCTTTTTACTTTTTCTAATTTGCACTGGAGGTAGACTTCGTGTCTCCATAATGATAGCTGAAGCTAGAGATGGTTGTTGAAGTTTCCAGGTTGAACTCAGCCTCCATTTCAATGCTATCGGTTGTTAATGGCTCTCTTGATTTTGGATGGCTTTGTAAATTGAGATAGAGAGGATTTCTAAACACCACATCTTAAATTCTCTCACAACATGTGATCTCTGTGGTTGCCATACCAAAATTGCCTAGCAAAAAATGTTGAAACCCAAAGGAAGGACAGAGGAGGAGTAAGAAAAGAGGTAAGATTTGACCAAACTGTCTTAAATTTCAAACTCTTCCACTTATTTTTCTCATCCTTTTAAGACCTTGTGGGAAGCAGTTCTTGAGGTTTAACAGAAAGACATGTCTGATCACTCTCTCCATAGCAGGCAGGCCTCAAGTCATACACAATATCCTAAAAGCAGCTTCACCCATATATAAGAAAAAGAGCTGGTTGCCTTTGTCATGCAGCCCAGAATTGTGTTTGGTTTTCTTTTTGGTTGCTGTATTTTCCCTTAACCACACACTTAATCTGATGTGCGTTATCACTCCCCTGATCTCATTACCTCCTTCCTTGTTACTTGCATGTTGCTCAGACTGACTTAGAGGGAAGAATGCCACTGCAGGAGTCAGTAATTTGATTCCAGCAGTTACTTCATGTATTTGTCCCAGTTTTCTGAATGTCTTTATGAGAGCTTAGACAGCCCTACTCTCATGTTATCTATTGAGAATGCCTGGAATGGTGGTTTTTTCAGTTTGTGTTTTTTTCTCAAGAGCTCGTTCACATATGGAATTAAAGCCAATGACTGATCTAATTGAAGATGTCCCTGCTCATTGCAGGGTGATTCGACTAGATAACCTTTAAAGGTTCCTTCTAATCCAAACTATTCTATGATTTTATGAATGTGGTGCTCTGGGCAGTGGCTCGGTGGTAGAAGGGCAGCACTTTCAGGGAAGATCAGAATTCCCACCCATTTTGCTGTGCCTGTGCACGGTAAACCTGAAACCACTTGCAGGTGCTGCCTGATTGCTTGCATATAGTCAGTTGGCCTGATCCTTCCCCAAAACTGGGTTTACCATGCCTAAATTGCCTAACTGTGGTGTGTGCTATACCATATGTACAAAGGGGGCATGTGGCAAAATATGTAGATGCACTCTGACATGGCTGCTTTTGAACATACTTCTACATATAGGGTAAAATAGTGTTTTTAAAGAATTCTACGGTCTGTATTCCTAAATATAGGCAGAATCATAACAGAGAGAAGGTCCTATAGGTTTTGCCAAGCTTGCTGGCCTAAATAATTCTCTCATTTTATATCTAATGACTGCCAGGCATACTTCATGACATAAAAAGTAATTTTGAAAAGCAGCCTGAAAGTCAAATACTTTTTTTTTTTCATCCAGAAATTAACTGAAGACCAAAACATCCACAGTAACTTATTCTTCCAAATGTGCAACACAGTCATATTCTTTTTTAATTTTAGAGATGCCACTGTGACATTCATGTACACTGTGGCCCCAAAAAAAAGACAACCAAACCCAAAGAGCTTGTATCCTTCTGAAGTGGTGGAATTAAGGAGAGCTGCTAATTTGTGGGCACTCTGAAAAAACAGCTGTAACCCTGGAACCATCTCAGTTTTAACATAAGAGGCAGAAGAGCAGATCTCAATAAACAGCGACCCATTTGGATTCCTGTTGCTTGAAAACAGATCAACCTATTAAAAGACATATGGAGAAAGGGGAAATTGGCTCCTAGGCATAACAGTGCACATGCCAAGTCCCAATGTGAAGTGGATTTTCATTATTAAGTTGTCTTTTGTTAAATGACGCCAAACCTAGAGGTTTTATGTAATGGAAGCAATACTGGACCTGGATAAATTCAGGAATGGGTGCTATCCCAGCAGAAAGCCACGGTTTTACTATAGTTCTTTATGTGCAGAGCATAAATCACTCCTCTTAAGGACCATTTTGTCCTTTTGTCTCAGAGGAACGTGTAGGATGCTCTGTGAAAAATGGCTTACTTGCTCCCGAGGCAGCGTGGTTAAAGCATCTTGCTAGTGTCCCAGAGATGTGTGGTTCAGCCTTGAGACAGCTCCTGGCTTGGGGCCAGCGCTCCTTGTAAATGGGTCTCTGTCCAGTGTCAGGAACCAGCAGCCGGCAGACCCTTCAACAAGACACAATACTCTCTTGTGTGCCACTGGCTACAGAAGCTACTGTGCTTCCACCGCCCTTTGGGCCTGCTAGTCCTCCGTCAACCACAATGATGTTCTCCATTAAAGAACAAAAGTTTGTGAAGTCTCTCAATGGTATTGGGTTTGCAGAAGCACAAAGAATACCCACAAGACGTTTCCAGAGATTCTCAAGTGTGGTTAGAGTTCCAGATGGCTCTTCCCGTGGAACCCAAACCCTGCTGGAATCAGAGTGCTTTTTATGTAGAAGAATGGTTGAAAAGAGCTTTGGGTCTCGTGTAGCTGCTTTCTGTCTGTCCTGAAAAGAGTCAGTTGTGCAGTGAGCCACCTACTCAAAACTCAGTTTAATCCAGTGAACTTTTAACAAGTCCACCTAGTAACCTTGTAGTATGAGCCACACTGTTGACCTACAAGGCAAAGCACTACATCATTGTTTCTTTAGTCTAAAAACGCCACCACTTAAACCGATAAATTGAAACCTACTTTTCCTCTTTTGGAAAAGGTTTAATAATCTGACTATACATGAGATATTTTTGTTGCAGAAGCAGAAATGGCTTTGTTTCAGGTGCATTTCCCTCGCCTCTCTTAGAAGCAGAAGTCTAAGCACATGAAAGTGTACATAAATGTATCTGTTCAGTGAAGGGAGGGAAGAGAAACCCAAAATCCAGGGAGCAGCAGGGATGAACTGTGTGCTGTGAGCAAGATTAAATGGTTGTGAATGATGAAGATTGTTTCTGTTTACTATGTGTTCCATCATAAAGCTTTATGGAAAACATTCCAGGAGAGGAATAGGTGAACAAGATATTCCTAACATGAGCACTTCAGGTTCAAAAGTTCAGCTTTAATATGAACATTGCAGACTTTTTTTCACGCACAAAGAGCAAACAGATACTTCTCTCTTATTGCATGGAAAATGTGCTCAGAAGCCTATGGGGGGGTGGTTCTTGGTCTTGTCCTTACTTCTGCTTAGAAGACAATGTCTGCTAATCTCCAAACACAGGAAAGGTGTTGAAATATAAATGTAGTATCTCCTTTGCACAGGTAAGAAGGAAGGAAGGAGGGTAAAGCTCAGAGTCTACACAGAAAAAACCTTCCTGAGGTGCCAAATAGCCACCTGAGCTGCCTCTGCTAACTTCAAAAAGTCAAGAAAGTAGCAGAAAACCCATGCATTTCTCTGTTGAGTTAATGCAAACACAGGGCAGCACCACTTTTAAAAAACATTTGAGCACTTAACAACAGTATTAGGTTCATGGTCTTAGAAGCTGTGTTAAATCTCCATCATCACATATCTTTATTTTCAGAGCTGACATTCCTTTATTAACTCAGCCCCAAGCACTGGCCAGTGCAACACTCTTGAAAGACAGTGCTTCTGATGTTCCATATTGGTATTATAATTAGTTTATCTAAAGAGACATTTTCCACTTACTTGATAAATGTGTCTGTTCAAGGACAGACTGAATAAGTACTCTAAATGTAAATTTTATAAATTATAAATAAATATGTACTCTAAATATAACTTTACATTTATATTAAATATAAATATAAACTTTTTGCATACTTCCACTTCTTCCACTTCAGCATACCTTGAGGCTCACAGAAGCTGGATTTTTTGGGGGGAAAGTATCAAATTTCTGTGGGCTTTCCCTTTTTCTGTCTGTTGGTAACCTGGGGGGCGGGTGGCCAAGAATGGCAGTAGGAATCACAAGCCACTTGTGGAAACAGAAGATTTTGGTGCAGTCAGACAGCAGCCACCTGTTCCAGTGTAATTTGCTCTCTCTTCTATGTGCTGAAGTCTTTCCTAGAGCTGAGTATGAGCAAGATGAGAGAAGAGGGAAAAAGTGTTGTGTTGTGTTTTGTTTTGTTTTTTAAATGATCCTTAGGGAACGCAGGTAAAACTCTGGTTTCAAATTACAGGAAAAAGATGGCAGGCTTAAAACAAATTCTTCCAAGATGAGTAAATCCACAAAATATACAAAAATGTCTTATACTGCCCAGAAATATGAGAGAAGGGGAGCACTTAATAAATGACCGGGAATTGCACTTTTAAGTATCTTTTGCATGTTTCCTATTATGTAAGAAACATATGGGAACAAGACTGAAATTTCTTATGAATCTAGCCCATAAAATCTAATCCTGGTAATCATTTATCAGGAGACATTTTTTATGGAACAACATTGCAGACCTGGATGAACTGTCCTTCCAGGGTTTCATGCTCTGTGCTTTCATGTTAACAAAGAAAAGGATTATGTTACAAAACAAACAAGTCTCCTAATGAATACAAACTATTCTCGACTGCCCTGATAACAAATAGGCCAAGGTTAAAGAGCTAAATAAAGCATGTTGCCCTGAAATGCAGTAATGACAATTGTGACTTATCATGATCCATTAAACAGAGCTGCTCTTTTCTCTTAGGGGAATTTGGCAAAAAGATCAGTTTTGCGCTCTCAGAGCTGTACCACTGTTCCAGTCACTCCTGTACTTGCTGGCATGATAAATTAGCTCATGTAGGCAAGGGATCATTTTTGGCATACATTAAATCACTATTACAGGTCCACTCCTTCTGCATCTTGCTCTGGGGTATGCCACCTACTTTTTTTTTTCTGCTGAAACAGCCCAAAGAACTAGGGGCAAAAGCTTTTGTAAAGAGTAATAGGAAAGAGTCATGCAAACCCAAAACATTGTGATGTTAGAGTGTCCTCAAGGCTGTAGTTATTTGATATATCCTTTTTGGGGATGTTAATCTTGAAAGATAGAGCCTTGTGCGTATATGTGTATGTGCAGTATGCTTTCAGGGTGCTTTACAACCCATTTTTTATAGTGAAAAGAAATGAGTAGTTAGTCCTGCTGAGGACAATTCTGCTCAGGAACATTTCAAAGCAGCCGGTCCTGCGTGACAGCATTTGCTACTGACTTCACTGGGACTTTGAGCAGGAAGCAAAACTGCACAGGAGGAGCCACCACTCTTTACAGTTTTGGGAAGAATTGGAGGAACGATAGTAATGTTACTGTGTTCACAAGTCGTGTATTTTTCTCCAGAGTTAGTCTCTGAGCTGTGTGTAGTGTCTCCCGTAACAGCTAAAGGCATAGTGAAATTCGTTATAGGAGGAGGTGGCTCATACAGACAGGATTTTTTTGCTTTGGCTGTGGCTCTTTTCAGCACTTTGGGCTTGGGAGATGGATTATTTTCTCAGATCTGCCACAGACTCACTCTGTGTAGTGGACAGAGATGGGTATCACCACAGGGGCATCACTGCCACAGGAGCTAAAATACCCCTAATCTCCCCTCCAGTGATAAGCATGAGGCTGACTGCACATAATCTGTAGGTGCTGCAGATCCTTATCTATGACTGGATATGATAATTTTCCTCCTTTCCTACTCTTCAACTGTCATGTCTATTTAGATTGGAAATTCCTTAGGACAGCTTGTGTCCCTTGAGATATGTGTATCTCGTATCGTTATCCCTGAGATTAGCAAAGGTGTTTGGGTGCTTTTAAAAGAAGATGACAGTAAATTTCTCTCTTCCTATCAATATCTCCTACCCATAGTGGGCCTGAGGTAATCAAGCATTAATGACAGACAGCCCTGTCCTGACTATTTTGTGTTCATTTCCTTTACTCCGTTTCATGGGTTGTTCTTCATTCTGGTCAGCAGACATGAAACCAAATAGCTGGTTTCAGTAAGATGACCCTTTCTTTTTGCTGCTGTCATGAATCGACAGCATGCTTGACTATACCACTGTTTAATTGACAAAGTGCTCTAGGAGTCATCAGAGAAACTGTGCTATAGAAATGGATATCATAACCATGATTATAGGATTATGAAAATTTGGTTCTGTTAATTGCTGCTAGCAAGTTACAGGACAAAAGGGAAATAACTTTGAAATTACATGAAATTAGAGAGAAGAAATTTTAGTTCTACTCAAAAGCTGTATTGTCCTGTTGTATATTCCATTTGATGAACTTTTAGAAGGAAGAAAAGTCATATTAACCCATTTCAGTTTCTGGATATAGTATATCATTTTAGATTAATACTTTTAACATTTCAAGGTGCCATTCTGCAGTACAATGATCTATGGTATTCATCAATTTCAACCTCCTTTGTTATAAATTAAGAATAGTACCCCCCAAAAGCTCTCAAATCAAATTTGTCATTTGAAATAATAAAACTAAAGTGTGTCGTTCTGGCTGACCATATTTTATGTCACCTTTTCTGATTCTCCCAGCTGTGGTACTGCTGTCATTGTTACTGAAAGAGATGGCATGAAAACAAAACAAAAAAGAGACACGGTACAGGCGTGTACAAACATAAAACACTCAGGTATTTTCTACCTTGTCTGGCAATAGATCTATATATATTTTCAAATCTCTCATGCTGTTTGATGACTTGAGATATCTCAGAATACGACTGCGTAGCCTGTATGCCCAGGTCTTCCTCACTGATGACTCTAGTCAGAGCATTTGTTCCTTGCTCTGGGGTATGCCACCTACTCAGTTTTTTTCCGTTGTGCTTAACTCTTTTTACCAATTTTTTTCCTCCACTCTGGCATTTGCACTGTAAGCTCTTTGTATATAGTCAATTTCTATAATGTATATCTATAGCCTTTGAGGAACATTTTCCCTTGAACTGATAAGTAGAAGCAAGGCGTAGCTTTCTGTTGTGTTGCAGGCACCTGCCCTCAATTGGTCTTGACCCCTGAGTACTATTTCTACAGTTTCTGAGAATTTCAGTTTGCGGTTGTGAATATTCACCCTGGTGTGACTCCACTTTTACTACAACGTTCTGCTGTGCTAGTAATTCACCCCCAGTGTTTGCTCACTGCCCACAGAGTGGAAATCCAACCCCCACTAACAACCTGGTTTGGGTGCTGTGGTTCCAACCTTTGGAAGTAAAGGGTAGTAAAGTTCCAAAGAACGTCAACTGTGGTAGATGTTGCCTGATCCTCTCCACTTGCTGTTCCGTGTTCTGGAATGGGTTTGAAGCCTTTCAGAAAACAGCTGGAGAATAGCTTCCTCTAGGACTCACAGCATCTTAACCTAGAAAACTCGAGTCCAAGTTAAGCCATCCACACAGGAGAGCGTTTCTCTTTCCTGTTGCTACCCAGCTTGAGGCACACCAGGAACACAAATGTCTTTTTAACTTTTTTGAAAAATCTCTAGTTGTGATGCTGGTTTGATGATGTGTTTCCCTGAAAAAAATCCTCTGATTGCTTGAATTTGTGATAATCTGCATTCATTCCATGTCCTCTGTGGTATGTGGATAATTGGGACTGAACTCTGAAATGTATTTCTTATTAGCCCTTTCATTTTAATGGAGTGTAGAGGCAGAAAAGTAGCATGAGACTCCAGTTCTAACTCTGTAATTTAGAGAAGGTTGTGTTTTTTCTATCACTTTATTCTCTGCACAGTGATTGTCATAAAGCTGGATTAATATTGTGCTGCTTCTCTTCTCATTTGGTATGTGAATGAGGTGTCACAATTTCATTGCCTTGTGTACTGTGTTCCCATATCTATAGAAAAATATCTGCATTTTACATACATCTCAGAAAAAGTTAAGATGCAGGCATGGAATTCAAAGTATTTTATATTCTCCCAGCTTTCTGAAGTCTGTTCAGATGAAATTGTTGCCTCTGGCTTTTTGCTTAAACTCTTGTAATACAACCAGAAACTAGAACTGATTTACAAAGAACCCACTCAGCATTCATATATTGTCAATTTTAAATAAACAATTTAGTCTGATTACTGGCAGAAAAAAACAAATCATTTCAACATAGTTACCTTTACTTTAAATGAGACTGGCATATTATACCTTGATGGTTTTATTTTTAATAGAGATATCTAAGTATGCCTATGGCCCTCATCACCATCGTATGGAAGTGCCTCCGAAGTACTTAATAGAAATTACAACAACAACCTCTTTTTCAGTGATGAACTGAAGCTCTGCAAATCATACTCTTTCCCTGGGTTCTTCTACAGGAAGGTCAGCAACCTTCATTTCCTTCTTACGCCTCTCCTCACCTGCCCTTGGGAGTAGCCATCTCCTTTTTGGCTTTCATTACTCCAGCCAAGGTAAATAATAGAGAGACCTTGTTATTAATGTTCTCATTTAAAAATCTATTATGGTATTTAGAATGATGAGGTCTGACTCTAAGTCAAGGGAAGATTAATTACATGACACTAGTGAAAACGGGATGTGACAGTCTCTGGACTGATATGACTAACCGTCCCAATAAATCTGAGCTTGCACAATTGCCATAGTAAAGTGTGCACCATGTGCCAGCATTCAAAATCTTCCTCTGTGCTCATAAGCAGTTACCAGGATGTCACTTAATTATCTCTTTGAGGCAGGCACTATAGTAAGAAGAAAAGTATTTCTTAATATACCTTCTCATGGAGAGGGATGCAAAGAACATCTCCATGAAAAGAAAAAAAAAACTAAGCAAGCTGTTGACCTTACCTTCTCTTTTTCATTCTCTTTCTTTGCATTTTTGGTACCAAAAGAAACACATGGTAATGATACTGGCTTGCACTCTCAGTTGGCAAGCAAGTTATGCTACTTAATAGACAGGTTATTGTGCTGTCTCCTCATCTTTTAGCACCTCTTGCTCCAGAAACTCTGTCCTGAGGTTCTGGGGGTTTCTTACACTGGGTTTTGGCCTTCAAATACCCATGTGAGCTGGGGTCTGCCTTAGGAAAAAGTTTTCACTTCTGCTTTTAGGAGTCACTGATGTCCTTTTTTAAGCCTACTGAGGTTTATATGCATTTACATACCTATAAATAAACTCTGTTTATGCAGTCTGGGAAGCGCTATCATCTGGCTCAGCCCACAGCAGCCTGTGGAGCAGCAACAGCAACTTCCATGCAGCTAATCCAGGGAATTTTACCCCCAAACTCCTATGGCAATCTGTCTAAAAAATACCTGTTAAGAATTGCTCTACCTAAGCTTCTCACTCTTAGCTGCTTATTTAGGTGAGACATAAACAATTTATGAAGCTGAGCAGGCAGATGCTTTTCATAGGCACAAAGGGTGATGAGAAGGGAGGAAGCATGCATGGGATTCCCCATCATGGATGGAAAGCTTTCTTCACAGCCATCAGAACCAGTTTTGTGTGCTTCCCAACGTGATCCCCACTACCCACACCACATCCTCAGACACCTCGCTCTGCAGGTGCTGACTTTCAGTTGTGCTGGGTGTTAGATTAATTTGTGCATGGCCACGATCTGACTCCCGGGGCAGAAACCTTCACCATGGGGACAGGAGCAAGCAGTTTGCATGCATTTATTTCTCTCCAAGAGGATAGCATAAAGTTAAAGGAAATCACCCCAAGCAAATATGAAAATTTGAGTTGATTTCATTTTAACGACCTCAGGCAGCTGTAGCTCCAGGGCCACGTCTTTGAGACCTGGCTCCAGCCTGCTCCCAGCGGCACCGAGGGGGCTCTCCAGGCTCAGCGTCTCTGTAGTGCCAGCATTGCTCCTCTGCAGCCTCTAATTTGGTGCCCAGTGCCAGCAATGCACTGAGATGTGGAGAAGTTTTGTGTTCCTTGCTCTATTAAATTTTCCCTTACTGTGGCAAAGGGGAAGCTAACAAAAACAAAGGAGGAAAATGTCTATCTTTTTTAAAAGCTGGTGTGTTGCTGATCGCAGCAGGGAAAGATATTGAAACATATAAACCTCAAGTAACAGCTTCTATTAGAAGATGTTTGTTGAGCCAGATCTTGAAAGAGCTGGGGCTGTTCAGCCTGGAAAAGAGAAGGCTCTGGGGAGACCTTATAGCAGCCTTCCAGTATCTGAAGGGAGCCTACAGGAGAGCAGGAGAGGGACTCTTTGTCAGGAAGAGTAGTGATAGGACAAGGGGTAATGTTTTTAAACTGGAAGAGGGGAGATTTAGATTGGATATTAGGAAGAAATTCTTTCCTGTGAGGGTGGTGAGGCACTGGAACAGGCTGCCCAGGGAGGTTGTGGATGCCCCATCCCTGGAAGTATTTAAGGCCAGGCTGGATGGGGCTTTGAGCAACCTGGTCTAGTGGGAGGTGTCCCTGCCCATGGCAGGGGGGTTGGAACACGATGATCTTCAAGGTCCTTTCCAACTCTAACCATTCTATGATTCTATGTCAAAGATGGAGACTTTGAGCACATTACTTCTAAAATAATTTTGAATGCACATATATTGGTAAAGTAAGAATTCACTGAGTGAACTATATCTTAATTCAGCAGCCATCTCCTTGCTTTCTGCTAGAAATATTCTCTGTTTATAAACAGTGTATGCACAAAATTAAAATCAAAGGAGAAATCTCAACTGCATGGGAAAATTTGCCTTTGAATGACAGGGGTTTCACTTCAGGTTCCTCATTTGAAGAATTGCCCATAGCTTTTTGTCCAATTTGGATGTTACGAGAGCAGAAGGATAACAGCACCCGAAGGAAGGGAAGCAGGGAGATCCCTGCCCTGAGCAGCTCCTCAACTCATGTAGTAGGTTTTCTTGATTTATTGAGGTGTTACGACCTCTTCACAGAATATTTATGTCTAAGAAGAGATGAACTTTCTGGTTATACCAATAAATGAGGCAACATTAGGTGACCATGGTATTGCTCAATTGTAATCAAACTAGAATTTAAAGATCTCTTGACAAAATTAGCTGGAAAGAACTAAATGTTCAAATAAAGTTTTGAGGTAGTATATCAAAATGAAAGTTTCTCTCAGGATTCTTTTTTTCAGATCTTGCTTGGATCTTTTCTTGAGTGAATCCCAAATAAAGCGGTCATGATTATACCATAGATTTTCAGGATGTCTAAATACACAAGGATGCATGATGGCAGATGTCATCCTCCCTGGCGCCATTCCTTCTCTCTGCCTCCCACTTCTGTCTGCATTTAGTTTAGATTTACCCCACTGTCTTTCTATCTTTGTGTACCAGTTCCTACCTTGCAGTAGGTGTCTGGTGGGAGATGACTATGGCAACCACAAGAAGGATAATGATTTGGGGAGCCTTGCAGGACATGCAGTGACCTACCAGTTCCTGGCAGAGATGATGCCCCGGGGCAACTAGAAACCAAGACCAAACATGGGCCTGAAATTAGGGCATCTGAACTGCACTTGTATCTTGGTACAAATTACAAAGCAAAAGGGAACATTCTTTCTTCTGTTGACCCCCCAAAACCTGAAAATGTGCCTGTATTCTTTAGCTCCATCTACTGGCCCTTTGCACACACAAGTCTTTATAAATGTACAAATGAAAATATTCCTGCACGAAAAGCAACAAATAGCTTCCTACAAATTGCCCATCTGGTAGATATGATTATCTTACTTTTTAACAATAATGAATTATTATTATTTTTGTAATCTCTGTAGGGTGGGGTCTATCATTTCTCAGAGGATAAGACTACACTGCATGTGTTACTAGACTACAAATGAATAATTGTGTGTGTGTGGCAATATGCAGTTATCGTTCCATGCAAGTATAATTGAAGCATCATAAGAAAAAAACATAATTAAGTCTTTAGCAATACCCAGGGGATGCAAGTTGCTTCTATTCCCATTTCAAAAATGAATGAACAAAATCTGACCATAGAATCCTGGCTTCCATTTGCCTCTTCTGCTTGTTATACCTCTTTCCCTCTTTGTGTGTTAAGACCATTGGGTTGCTCTTTCTTGTGGCAGATTTGGGAATAGTGCTGGAGGAGACTTTCTTCATGCTGTGCATTTCCACTGCTATGATATTAAGTTTCTTTAAAGTCTTTGTGTAAAAATGGATTTAATACTAAAGCTTAGATTTTTAAATAATTTTTAAATAGGGGAAAATGTATATTCCATGCATGAAGAATTTAAGATGTTCTTCTTGAGTATGCACTGAAGTCTAGCATTCAAAAAGAATGCTGCTTTGCATTCATCACTTACAGCAATTGTAGTTTTGTATCCAGATTCCTATGGAGATTACTTTTTCCTCAACTGCTTCTGCCAGCTTTCATTTTCATACTGCTCATATATCATTATTTAGCGTAATGGGAAAACTCTGAAGGAACAATCCTAAGTTTTAAAATAAATAAATGAAACATCCAAACCAAAATGTACTTGCCCCTATTCAGAAGGGATCATTATTTGGGAATATACTCATTTGTATAAATATACTTTTAATCAAACTTTTTCCATATGACTTCAGAAATAATTGCCTCTTTTAAAATAATAATGAAAAAAGGAAACAAAACATAGCACCATAAGCAATCTCTTGTTGTGGAATGACCACAAGACACCAAGTTCTGGAATAACTTTCCATAATCATTCTCTGACGGTTAAAATTTATTTATTCAGTTTTAAATGAAGGGGTTTAGCATTTCTCAAACAAGACCAAAGTACCTAGGAAATATTTGTTGGATAAGAAATAAAGAAGATTTGAAGGTGTTCTACACATTTTCAGCTAGCATGATTTATACTTGTTTCTGTTTTTAATGTTGAGGGAAGTTGGTTTCAATAAACCATTTGTTTTCCATGGGGAAATCCCGGTTATAGCAGTGCCCCAGAAATCCTACTTTCTGCACAATAAATGCACAGCTCGCCTGTAGGAACTTGAGCAGAATAGGATTCTGGCCCAAGAAAAGTCAATGGCAAAACACTCACCATTTTCACTAGGATCTTCACCTTGGGTGGAATGGTTAATATTTTAACTTGTTTCGCACGTGGGCAGGTTGCTCTGGCCTCATGAGCCTGCAAGAGACTGATCTAAGCCCCAGTGGAGACCATAATATACCTCTCATTGATTTCTCCAGGCTTTGGTCACAGCTTCATTGGAGGTCAGCTAACATCCAAGGTCAACAGTTTAAAAAAAGTATTTATCCACAAAAGTGGCAGCGGCAGGTCCATGGGATAAGAGGAACTCTCGGGAGGCTGGGGTAGGTTTGGGAGTCCAGACGGACGGCCACAGGGGCCGCAAGGAGAACTGATGGAGACAAGAGGAGCTTGAATCAGGAAAACATCAGCGTCTGAAGGGCAAAAGGGCTGGTGAGCGAAGCACAAGAGGGTGAAAGAAAGTCTGTATACATGTCTTTCCATTTCAGTCAATCTTACTAATTAGTGGGTGGTTTTTTGCAGAGGAGTCAATATTGCGAGAGTGTATTAATATGGTAATAGCATTTTGCAGGAACTGTAGCTGGCTCTGACTCTGGGGGAAGGGAGACTGAAATGTCAATTCAAGCTTGAATGTGAAAGTAGCAGATTTATATCTTTGAATAGGATGCCTGCAGAAAACAGTAAGCAGAGGGGCTTTTTTTCCCCCTCTTCGTCAATTTTGCATCTCATTTGGCCAATGATGTGCTATAATATGAAGGTAAAATCCTTCTTGTTTCTGGAATCAGGCAAAAAAGGTCACATTGCTCTGAATGTGTCCCGCTAGCCTGGAGCAGCCAAGCAGGCGACTGAAGTCCTTCAGCAGCCAAGTGGGGCCATGGAGATGACAATCTCAAACAGAAAGGGTCTTTTCTCAGTATGGGTGGTTACTTTATTTAAATACTGCAGGGAAATGATAATTGCATGTGTAGCATGGGCTCTCTGCTAGCTAATTCCAAGTCCAAATTGACCTTTTTATAGCTTTCCCTTACTGTTTATCCAATTTTCTTTATCTGAGGTCTCCTGAGCACCAGCATTACTGACACCTGCCAGGAGAGATACACTGGCAAAGCCAAGATCTGCTGCAGGTCACCTGTGAGGGCTGGTGACAGGAGCATGGGATGACACACAGTGTTTTCCTTTTGCTCAAGGACAACCATTCTTCCTCTTGGAGATTACCAACCCCCAACCCAGCATGATCAATATCAGGAAATACACTGTAATCTCTCCTTGAATATAAGCGCCCTTTGGGATGTGAGCTGGTCAATGCATTTTGATGTATTCCTAGAAGAGCAAAAGGTTTAGAACCAGGGTGCATTGTCTGGTTTCCCTCTTGCAGGCAATTCCTGACATGTAAGGGGCGTTTAATACACACTAATCTACTTGACGCTTGGGTCTGTGGAAAAAATTGAAAGCCACGTAAGTTTTAAAGAGATTTTTCTTATTTGGCCACAGATCCAAGAACTGAGTAGATTAGCTAAATCTAAAAAAAACCAGTGAATTAAAATAAGACAATTGTGTCTTTGCTGGGAAGATCTGATTGTCTTTAACTGAACGTGATACTTGCTATCACTTTTTCTTTCTAGTTTCCAAAATCAACAGCAACAAAATACAGCTAGAATTGTCTCATTTTTCTCCTATAGCATTATTTGTGGTGCAGAAGTAACTCTCATCCCTGCTCACTGTAGAACAAA
The DNA here is from genome assembly GCA_013398155.1 of Pedionomus torquatus. NCBI lineage: Eukaryota > Metazoa > Chordata > Aves > Charadriiformes > Pedionomidae > Pedionomus > Pedionomus torquatus. The sequence continues at coordinate 228,627 of VZRU01006955.1, read as the reverse complement.
ACCTAGTTTTACGATGTTGTCCTAGAGGCGGCAGCAGAGTACATAAGAAACAAAAAAGCTAACACACAAATGGGCAAAGTTGTGTTTGGTTAGTAGTTAATCTATATAAAATCTTACTAAAGGGCTTTACTAGAATATAGTGCTAACATAAAACCCAAAAGGGAATTTTGGCGTAGCTTTGAAATAGGTAACAGGGTGGAAATAATACTAATAGTATTGCATGTTCTGGATCAGAGTAAAATAATTTGATCTAAAAAATCTCCAGTTGTTGGAGAGCACTTGCTGAAGCAAGTTGGTTTCTATAACACGGATTTAGAGTAAACCTAAACTACTTATATAGAGCTTAAAGAGTCAGTTGCGCCGGCAAACTTGAAAACAACTGTGATGCACTATGACACGTTAATTGAAATGTACTTTCGAGTGCAACTGTTTAGCAATTTATATAAATATCAAAGCTTTTGGGTTTTACTGTCAGTCTTTGTTTCTGAATGAGAAATTTATAAAAAACATATGTTTCTAACTGCCACTGAGTGCATGTTCCGAGGGATGTGGCCGCTGAACTATATCAAACTTTCCTCAGTACAGTCATTTGATGAACCCGCTAAGAAGATTATTCTGTTAATAATGTCTCCTTTCAGTAATACCCAAAAGTTGTTGCTGTAATTGGCAAAAGTGCTATTGTATTGAGGTGGGAGGAACAAAGCCTTAAAGCATGGTCCCATTGAAGTTGTGGGTGATTTGTCATTGGCTTCAGTGGGGCCAGGATTTTGCCAAAAATATCAAATGCTTTCTGAAGTCTTTCCATGAATTAGTCTGCAATTAAAAATAAATCATCTTGTGTAAGTAACTTGTGTGCAGAACCCACACTGCCATAAACTTCAGATCTGACTCCAGGTTCTCCAGCTTCTGGGATTGCTCAACTCCAGGATTTTGGTTTCTTTTCTTCTGATGCCTAGCTGAGGTGTTAACATGACGAAATTATCATGTCATTCCCAATGTTTATATTCGAAGCCTGGGTGTGAATTTCAGTTTATCTGACCATTTGTATTACAGCAGCAGGCTCCAGCCGCAGTGAGAACATCCTTATGAAGGGCAGAGTGTCTGTGTCTGCTCTGCTTGGAAATAAGGTCCCCAGAGCTCAGTCCATCACCCTTAGACCTGCCCAGGGTGTATCTGCTGGTAGGATGTGCTCAGGCACGGAGGTCTGTGTTTGCAGCCAGGTGTCTAGAAGCTGCACTGGAGATCAAGTCCACACACTGTGTGCCAGCTTGTCCTCAGCAGTGGGTGTAGACACCACTGCTGCACCTCTGCTGCAGGATATAGCCCACAGGGGCTGGCCCACAGAGTTTCTTGGATAAGTAAGTGGATACACACAAAGGTTTGGGGAAAAAGGAAAGGCATAGGCTGACTCGAGTCCTCTGGTTCTATGGCTGAGTGAAGGGTGTCGCAGGCTTTTGCAGGGAGTTACTCTCCTAGCATCAGAGAAGAAAATTAAGCCTTTTGCATCTAGTACAAAAGTTTTAGGAAACCTTGTTTTACTACTGTTCTTTATGTCTGGGAAAGTTTTACGGTTTTATAAAATGACCTGTGATGAAGCTGCGTATACTGAAAAGTTCTCGTTAAAATGCCCGGGCTTCTCCTGCAGTTGATACTGAAGGGAGCATCTAGCTGCATCACTAAATCCTGCAGGCTTTATTTGGGGCAGAGCTCTGCCTTGATAAGAAGCAAGAGTAGGAACAACTGGTTCTGGTGCAATCCTCTGCGCAAAATTCCTCTGCTTTCACCTAGACTGGCGTACGAAGGGGCAATGGGTGCTTGTGCAGTCACATACATGCTGTTTGTATACAAATTTTTCCGCTAGTGATGGTCCCTCCTGATGAACAGAAGTTCCTGGGAATTTGTAAACGTGTACCTATACCTGTGTTTTCCAAACACAAACGTCACCGGAGGTAATAAATGCCTACGAACAACTTATGAAAGGATAGTTTATATTCATTTAACATATAATCTTTACCCACAGATCCCTGGAAAGCAAGCCTCTGCAATATACATGGACCCTTTCTAATAATTCATATATAGCATTTTTCTTTGTTTTCAAGACTGCTTAGCTAACCTGCACAAAAATATTTGCAGCCCCTCCTTCTCCAGAAAGCCCCAGCTGATGAGCCAAACTCTCAACATTTCATTCCTGTGTAGATAGTTTGCTAAATTTTTTCCCAAGGCTTTATGGTTTTCAACAATATATCTTTCATCACTGTATTGCCAAAAAGAAGTGGCTGCCTTGAAGCCTCCCTTAGGATTTGGGCTGGATATCGAGGATTAGTTTATAACTGGTAACTTATGAACTGCATAGTGTTCTACAAACAACTTATTTTTCTTAATGTAATGGTGAAACTATGAAACCCCATCCTGAGAATTTATTTCTGAAGGGATATTTGAATGAAGCTTTAAACAATACTTTATATTCCTATATCAAACCTGGTACTTTTTAACGAGTGAATTTTTGTCTTCATACAATAAGCATTAATTGACCACAAATCTTGAAAATATTCATCTCTGGTTGAATTTGTATGTATTTGGTTTGGATGTTGGGGGGTTGTTTTTTAGGTTTTTCTAAATCTCTAAGAATGTCTGAGTTTTCAGTTTGGCTTTTGTGCAGCTGGGATCTGACAATATAACACAAGAAACCCATTATTTATAGGAATGGAATCACAGCAGGTATTGGCAGAATATAGCAATGGGAAACTTCTGAAGAATACTCCTTGCTTTTACCTGTATTAGTGCAAGTCATATGTGTTGGTAATAAGGTCAAGGAAAAAAATAACAAGTAAGCACAGATTTTTTTATTTGAGCACATCTGTTTTATTTCAGTTCAGTGTGGTGGCTGGAGGGAGAAAGGGATTTCTTCAGAAGGCATGTGTTTAGTTCCAATTCTTCGTAAACTTAAAACAGAAAAGGACATTAATTTTTTTTAGTTGATTTCCTCCAAGAGGGTTATAACAGAAGTACAGCCATTTTTTCAAGTGCCCATGATGCTCTCAAACCAGTAGAAATACTTCCAGATAGAAGGTTGTCCTATGCTTGCGTTATGTATAATACATTCACAGCACTCATCCCTTTACTCATCCCTTTGTTTGCATTGCAGTTGCATCTGGAAACTCCTTTCAAGACCAGGGACCACACCGGGAAGCCTTGCAGAAACAATAACGGCAAGCCAGTCACCACCCCAAAGTGCTTACAGCTCTCTAGATGAAACTGGGAAAGAGGGGATGAAAAAAATGGATTTGCTAAGAAGAAAAGTGAGTTGTCCAAGAACACATTTTAGACTAGTGGTACTGCAGGATATAGTTGGAGTATATTACCTTTTCAGTATTTTACTAAAGTGCATATATGGCTGGAAAATTGTAACTTGTTTAGCAAATGTGTGTTTAGTCATATTAGGAAAGACTCGCTTTTTCCTCCTAACATATGCAGGAGCATGTGAACTGGATTACATTTTTCACATCAGGCTGAGTTATTTCTTAATTTTCATTATGATTATGATAATCATTTATTAAATAATATATAGTTAGAAGTTTGGGGGAAGGAGTTAGGGAAGAAGCATGATCCATTATTGTGCTTGTGTTTAAATTTCTTTGGCTGGATAAAGCCAGAAGCAGAACAGCAATCAAAGCGGACTCTTGTTCCAGCTTGACATCATCCTTGCATCGACTGAAGCAAGATTGAGGCTTTTTTAGATCAGACACTGTAAACTCTCTGTGTAGGAATGTCTCTCCATGCTGAAGAACTTCAGTTTTAAAGGACTTGTTGGATAAGAAGGACTAACTAAATGGAAGAAAATAAGAAAAGAAAACAATTTTTTTTCCATGACACTTAGGTCTGATCTATCTCTCTTCCCATTAATGTAAATTTCTGTTTCCATTTAAATCTTAGGAAGCAGAGTTAGGCCAAGGTTGAGTGCTTTTGAAAATCATTCCCTTAGCAACTTCCTGAAGGTCAATGGTGGGTGTTTGTGGCTAAAATGGGAGTAAATACTAGTCCGTTGTCTTAACCACAAGACTATGCTTCCTCTTCTAATCCCAGGTTGATTTTAGAGGGCCGCAGCTCATGAAAAAAAAGAATCCAAATTTTAAAATATTAAACTTGGCACTGATGATAAGGAAATGATTAAGAGTCAACCAAGGAAAGGCACAACCGCACTGACAGAGACAGTCTTCAGAGTAGAACCACATTTTCAGCTAAACAGGTTTTATTGCAGCTCTCCTGATGCACGCATTTGACTACATTCTGACTTTTTTTTTTTTATTTTTTTATCTTGGCAGGCACCACAGAAGGCCTGATCCAATTCCTGAGGAAATCAATGGGAGCTTGATTTGAGCTGTAGAAAGTCATGAAGAGAATTTCAAGAGATAAAAGTATGGAGCCAGACATTTAAAAATAGCTTTTTAATTATGTGTCGCTGACCTTTCTTATGGCTTGCAAATGCAGTCGGATTACCCTAAGTGAAGTTACTTTATGGGGAAGGCATGAAATTTGGACCAGATACACTAACACTCAGAAAAAAAGAGTGAACTTGCTTGGGAGCTTGAGTGTGAGCTGGGCCATGAAAAGAAGCTTGGATTCAGCTCTTACCTGCATCTAGATTTCTCCCCATTCATGGGAGCAAACATGGAATGGGAGGAGAAAGGAACCAGACTGGGGAGCCAATCCACTACTTAGCCCTGCAAGGTACTTTGGGAACTCAATTGACTGAAGGAGAACAATAGCTCATGTGTTGGGCTCAGTGATTTGAGTGCAAGCTTTTATCACCATGGTCTTCTTAGCAAGAGGTTTCTGAGCCAAGGAGAAAAAAATCCACTGACTGCCTGGTCTTTCATTCCTACTCAAAGACAAAAGCTTCATGAGGCTTGACTGAACTGACTGTCCAGTCAGGGGTTGACTGTGACTCAGGGACATAGGATAACGCTTGAGGTAAATATCTCTGGAGACTCAAAGACAAGGCTACAGTCATATTGAGCAGATCTTGTAAGGTACCTGAGACTGGAGTAAAGCCCTTTTATCAGAAAACCTGCAAAAAAGAGGGAACCAGCAGTTTAGGATTTCTCTTTTGTATCCATATGCAATAATCATGGTAGGTTCCTGCAGCTATCCCTGGATTCCTGGCTTTTAACCACTGTTGTCTACGGCTGCTGTGTCCTGGGAGGTTGACAAATCCTATAATCTAGTAGTCTGATTCTTGGTGGCATCCTCTGGCTTTTCTCCAGAGTGAAAATAAATGGGGTGGGGGGAATATTTTATGATCCAGTTCTGTGGTCTAACAGTTGCACAAGAGCTCCCTGAAAAAATCTATCCAGTGGTAAACGTGGCAATTTCCAGGTCATGTTCCAGGCAACTCAGATAATTGTGCGGAACACTGTGTGGATGACAAGTAATGAGAGAAGATTGTCCATACATTTCTTTTAATGGGTTCATTNGGAGCACCTCTCCTATGAGGACAGACTGAGAGAGCTGGGGCTGTTCAGCCTGGAGAAGAGAAGGCTCCAGGGAGACCTTATAGCAGCCTTACAGTATCTGAAGGGAGCTACAGGAGACCAGAAGAAGGACTCTTTGTCAGGAAGGGTAGTGATAGGACAAGGGACAATGGTTTTAAACTAGAAGAAGGGAGATTTAGATTGGATACTAGAAAGAACTTTTTTCCTGTGAGGGTGGTGAGACATTGGAACAGATTGCCCAGAGAAGATATGGATGCTCCATCCCTGGAAGTGTTGAAGGCCAGGCTGGATGGGGCTTTGAGCAACCTGGTCTGGTGGGAGGTGTCCCTGCCCATCGCAGGGGGGCTGGTACTCGATCTTTAAGGTCTCTTCCAACTCTAACCATTCTATGATTCTATGATTCTCATTGTCCAATTTCATGGTGTGGCAGAAATAAAGCCTTTAAAGGTATGCTCGGAGCTGTGGGTTATTAAAGATAGTCTCACTGGCTAAAGCCACAGTGATAAATGGCATTTTGTTACCATTTTCCAACTGCTTCCACCCTGTTCCCCTCCTGATCCTAGCTGAATCTTCAGTGCCAATTTAGACAGAAAAAAACCCCGTGTATCTAAAATGTTAAAGATACTTCCTTGAAAAGGCTCCAGGTTTCATTTTCAGCTGTTAACCGAGGTCTTGGTGGACTCAAGCCTGCACTTCTACTGTCACCAATGAACTTCCATGCACAGAAGGGAAGGATGAACAGAAAAGCTGACAGGAAACTCTCTATCATAACTTTTCCAACACAGAGCAGGATATCTCAAAAATAACTTCGTTGTTGCTGCTGTGGAGAATGCTTGCCTCAGCTATTCCTTCTTTTCTCTTTTGAATGGAACAACAAAAAATTTCCAGATAAACTCTGAAATTTTACTGCCTTTAGCATATTTTAGTCCAGAAATATATTGGATTTTCTTTTTAAATCTAATTCCAGCCTACTTTGAAGATGTGAACTTAAATGTTGGATAAGGCTGATAATAAAAGTGCTCCAAATTAGTGCTATAACAATTACCAGTGGCCACAAATATCAAGTGTCTAGGTACAATCATGAAGGAGTCCTCCGAAATACAAAATATGCTACTGAGATAAATTTAACCTTGATTCTGTGCATGGATATTCACAGGTGCTATATAGGTAGTTATTATAAGAAGCTTCTGGGCCATGGCAATAATTATGTTTAAACACTTTCTGAATTTTAATTATGTACCAATGTCAGCGGCCTTTCAGACACAGACTTTTTTTTCAACATAATATTCCCTTTGTTTTGAAATCATAAACTCTTAATAGTCAAATTGTTGGACTTTTTTTTCCCCTTTATCCTAAGCAGATATTTCCTCTCTCTTCCTTCCTCTGCTCTTTCCTCATTGGAAGGAAGGATGAGCATGTGCCAAAAGAAAATTGAAAACCATGTGAAAAACACAGAAAAATTATTTTGTTAGGGAAAAATAAGCTAATGAAGAACTGTTCTGTTTTGAAACTACTGGACCAAATTTAATTTCCAAATTTATTTAAAAATATACCAGAGTCTGACCAGTTACACTAGCTTCTGAACATTTTTGTGTGATTATTTCATGAGATGGGAATTAAAAATGGTTAGAAGGACAAATTTTAATGCTGAGAAGAAGGCAGGTCTCTCCCACAGCTGCCATCAAATCTTGCCTCTCACTTCTGGAGGCAGATGCTTTTCTGTGCCTGATGGCAAAGGGAGTATACAAGATAAGGAGGAGCCCTGCCTGCAGGTAGATAGACCTTCATGTGATTTTTTTTGTGAAGTGGTCCTTTAGTTGCCATCCTTGCTGAAAGATGATGGTTTCTGTAAATTCATAGCTCCAAACTTGTGGTTTCTGCCTACCTCCTGTTCCCTCTGAACTCTTCTCTCAGCAAACACAACCACTGCCTCCAAGGGGGCTGCAGGATTTGACCATATGATTTTATTAGAGCCTTAATGAATAGCGGTGAAAGAAAAGCAGCACCAAATCAATAATCTCGGGCGTGCAAACATTTATCAGAAAGAACCCAGAATGCTTTGCATTTATTCCTCCACTTACTGCTTCTGACAGTTACATCTGCATCCATCCATTTTCTTTAGTCTAAGTGAGAACTGTTAGACGCGTTTTTTGCAAAAAGGAAGCCACTATGGCTAGCTAGCTTAAGCTGTGTATTATTTTAAATGATTTATCATTATTTGTCCTCGTTCTGGATTACCACTTTTCCTTTCTTCCTTCTCCATAATTTAAGCGATTCTACCTTCCAAGCTAGTATGAACCTGCTCTTATTAAACAGCATATCATATTTGCTTCCATTGAACATGTGTGTGAATATCTTCATAAAACAGAGGGAACTAACTGCTCCAACCTGTGGGACAGAAATCAAAACAACATCTGAGAACAGACTTCTTTAATTTTGGTTGGGTTTTTTCTTTTTTTTTTTTTTTTTTTTTTTTGCATAAAGTGCCTGCTGAGGTTGCTATTTCAGCTGTTCATTAAAGTTATATTGCTTCCTTTATCTCTTGTGCTCAAGGAATACAAGCACCTCCATAATGAGCTTAAATTACCACGAGCTAAGAATAGAAAACTCGATTTCAGTTCTTGGGAGGCTGAAGCTGTGGTGGTGCATGGCTAATCAAGCAATATTAGCTGTATTATGGTGCTATGATCCCAGGGCTGGGCTGCTGGGATGTTTATGGCAGGAAAGCACAGCAAATATCTATTTTCTGGGCTTTCTGGGTTTCCCTCTCCCCACTCCTGCCTTTTGAAATAAACACTCCTACATTTTGAAATAAACACTCCTACATTTTGAAATAAACACTCCTACATTTTGAAATAAACACTCCTACATTTTGAAATAAACACTGTTGTTTCCTCTACCTTAATATCCTCTATATGTGGTTGGCCAGCCATGTCTGTCTTTGGAGAATAGAGCCCGCTGTGTTCTCATTTTCTCATTTGTACAACTAAGCTACAGCAAAGGCTCAGTCACCTGAGTTACCAGCATCAGAAATGCACAAGGCAAATTCAATGAAAAAGGCAGAACTTAGACTAAAGAGGCTGTGTGTAAGAAAACCCTCTAATCCCAGGTGTTTTGGATGCTGTGGATTCACAGAAATTAGATAGCTCTTCCTTGCACACTTAATCATTAACAAAGGACAATTGGAGGTACCTTGTCCAGAGGAGTCAGATTTATTCTCTTGTAGTCAGGCATCTGTCCCCTTGGACACACATAACTCTGGAGACTGATGCTGCCAAAAGTAGGCATCAGGGAATGGTGGTATGTCCACATCTCCCCAGTTATCAACAAATGGCCATTGATTTCAGTTTGCTGCAACAACCACAGGGAGCACCCACAGGCACATGTTAAATCTACTGGAGACATGACTTGTGAGCCAAAACAAGAATCATACCTGGATTGGGAATAAACCCACTTTCTCATGGCACGATCAAAGAGCCTTTGGATAGTTTTCCTATTTGACTGTAATAATTGGGTTTTCCCCACCTTTTCCACTCAGTTTCCATCTCTTTCTATAAATTCCATTCAGCTTGTAAGGGTTCTCTCTAGCATACTGCATATTAACAAAAAGTTGTTCCACCAGAACAATTCTCCATCTTTTTATAGGACCTATGCTGTTTTCACTGGATATTTTCAGTCAGACATTTGTTGCTGGTTGTACGCCATGTTCAGAAAATAACATGTCCTTTTTTGACAAGACATTATCCTCAGTTGGGGAATCTAAGCTGATGTAAAGAGGGGCATCTCAAAGTGTTTCACAAGACATTTGTGGTAGAGCACAGACCCAGCTGAGGCCCCTCATAGCCTGGATTAATCAGAGGATCATCTTTTCCTTCTGGGGGAAAATACCTCTGGAAAGCAGTACATGTGGGAAAGTCTATCCATCTGTTTAACCTACAGGTGCCAATTCTGCCATCTTCTTATATAAAGTGTTTTTCTTCTGCAAGTTGTCCTGCTAATACCAGAGAGAGCAGATACACTGAGACTCTACCTAAGGGCAGTAAAGTTAGTGGACTTTGGCCTTTAATGAGCAGAAGGTGCAGTTCAATTGCAGTTCGTTAGTAGATATCATTAGCTTATCTCTCCAGGGGTCATTGGCAGATATCATTAGCAGGGGGTCATTAGCAGGTTTAGTCGATATAAAGAGAGCTAGAGCAACTTCTGCAGTGGAGAGTGGGTGGGAAGTAGATGATGTTTTATTAGTGGCTAATTCAGATGAGGCTGGGTTCCTGCCAGAGGCTGTCAGAACTGAGTAGTGATGATCCAGCAGGGGCTCCTGGTATCTCTGATGATGAAAGATCTGGATAAATGAAAAGAGGCCTTCTTACTTTTAGCACTTTACTCATGTAAATTTAAAATTTGATTATGTGATTAGCTTTGAGAATGTTAAGGCAGCCACTAGTCCAACCAGTGAGTGGGTGGGTCTAGTACTGTACTATACTGACCTGCAAATGAGGTGGGGATTTCTTTGAAAGGCAGGCTCTGGCATATGCTGCCAGGCTGGTACTTATGATTTGTGGGCTTTCTCCCATGGTCCATGGCTGCTGATACTGCTCCTTGCCTCAATGAACCTTGGAGGGATGCAATGGCCCTGGTTGCAGAACTCTTCTTGGAGAATGAATGGTGCAGGGAACACTGCTGAGTACTGCAGAGGTGCTCCTCTAGGTTGTTGAGCGACCGCTTGTCAGGCTGATGGGACCTGCACAGGGGCTATGGGGTACAGGGAATGCTTTTAGGATGACCTGGATTGTATCCCTCTTGAAAAGCAAATGCTCTCTTGGGGTTTGGGTTAGTGTGATGCTTGTTGGGTGGCTTCAATGTGGAAAAAAACATCTGCTTTTCCTAACTAATCTCCATTTGTTAATGAATTGCCAAATAGCCAGCGTATCTAGGTAGTCTCCTGGCAACCTGGAAGTTATTCACCTGACTCCTTTTGCTTTTGCCTGGAACTGCCTATTCCCCACTCCCCCTGGGGCTTGAGTGCGCATGGGAAGGATGTGTCCTGTTCTCATTATGTCTCATTGTGCCCCACTTCTGTTCCCCTGTAAATCCTTAGCAATCGCATTAGGCCATTGAGTGCTTTCCTTAGGAAAACAGGGACTTGTGTCTGTGACAATGGTGATCAGTTTGGGCGGTTCTGAAAAAGCATCTGTGTTGCAGGCAAGCTATTTTCCTATCGAGGTTGCTAATTTGCTGAAAGCAAAATTCATCTGTGTCTTCAGAATCTAAATTTAAAAAAAAAATGCTGGAAGTGGGCATTTCAGTGCAGATAAGTGTTTTGCAATAGAAATGCTCTGCTTCTCTGTATTGAAATGACTGTTTTCACTTTGGTATTTGATCACTAGTAGAAGTGGAAGATAAAAATGAAAACTCTGCTTAACCTAAAAGAGCTACGTGCGTATAATGTAATTTACTTTTGAAACTTGACATTTATTCTGGTTCTCTTTGTTTTGTTTTTTCTCCCACATCAAAGCAGAAATATCAAATTCACGGCCGCAAAATGAAAAATGTACCATGTAATCTTCCTTTGCGCAGCAACTTGTAGAAGAATGTAAGTGGTCGGTGGTGGTGATGTTAAACAGCTCTGGTAACTTGTACCAGAGTTTGATTGCAAATGTTTGATAGATTTTTCTCTACTTAAGTACAATTAAGAGCTCTATTAATGCTTGTCACAGAGATTTACATAAGCACTTCACGTATTCAGTCATGTCACCTGGACAGAAGATTGGCAATTTTATAATTATCAATGCTCAATAAGGATGTAAGAATTCCCCAAGGCATATTGGGAAGATGGTGTAAATTAACACATATCTCAATAAATACTGGTTACAGGATGTTAATCCATATTCCAGTCTTGGATATCTCTATTTAAGTACAGGGTTGCTTCCCACTTCTACACACTTCTGTCTGTGGGTGTTTCACCTGTATTTCAGAGGAAGATGAATAATTTCCAGTGTGCTCCCCTTTTCCCAGCAAAATAGGCTACTTCATTGAATGAATGAGTGATGTAATAATGAAATTTTAATAATCAATTTTTTAAAAGAAAAATTTGAAAATGAAAGTAAACCTGCTTTTAGCATTTAAGTTCTTAAACTGGAAACAAACTGCAAGAATGCTTTTAAAACAGAGGTCCTGAAATCTTTTCTTCTCTTCCCAGAAAAGTGCAAGATGATACCTCCTTTTCTCCAAATGTTGTAATTCTTTGCAAGCCTTAGTCTTCAGCCAGCTCCAGTGTTTAACATGTCAACGCTATGGGTAGTTGTTGGGTAGTATTTGCTGAGTAGTGTTACTAGTTTCCTTTCCAGAGGATTTGTTTATACACAGTATCTGAACCTGGGCCTCCCAAATAAGTCATACGCTTCCTTTTACTTTTTTTTTTTAAAGGGAGGGAAAAAAAAAAAAGTTGAGACTCATTTCACCCAACTGACTGACAAAAATATGACCATCTTGTCTTGATCTCCCACTGACAACACAGAAGTGGTGATCAGTTGTCTTTCAACAACTTTTTTTTTTTTCCTTTTTTTTCTACTACCTACAAAGAGTATTTAGGTGAAATGCCCAGATTTTAAGCTACTAAGTTATTACAGGTAAATGAGATGAATAATTAATTAGAACAGAAAACCATATATGAAGGTTACTGAAGTCTCCTAGTCTCCAAGCCATACACTGTTTCCAACAATTTCCTTAATCAATGCTTCACTCAAAACCAAAACCTTTAAGAAGTCTAATTATGTATCTTTTGTATCTGATATCTCCTGAAAGTAATGCAGTTTAAATTGTTTTCTTCTACTTTGATTTTTTTTTTTTTAATGTTGAAGAAATAGTTGCAACAGTTAGCTCATACACAGAGTTCATCGGTTTCTACTCTCGTTTAGAGGTCTCCCTTCATAGGGGTGCGGAGATAAATGAATGTGGTAGACCTTTTCAAATTACTTCTAAATTAATTACAGTAAATTCCTCTGTAGTACGACTCATGAGACCTGAAGATCAAAGTCTTGCAGGAGATTTATCAAAAACAAATAAATTTTACATAGAATATATGGTAACGTCAGGTAATGTCATGCTGTTGTTTCACTTATCATGTGATAGTGATGAAGAGTGGTGCTGCTTTATTTTCTGGATCCTTCACTGGTTTAAGAGGAAAAGATGGCATCAGGAACCAATTTGTTCTTTTTTTTTTTTTTCCCCCCTGAAGTTTGCCTCACATTTTCAGTGCTCTTTTCCTAAGAGCCCCATATGGCCAGCTATTCCTCTCGTACGAGCACTTCTGAATGCTGAAATCCAAGTCCTTTGCAGTATAAATCTGGGAAAGCTCAGTAAAGTGTGAACCTGATCATCCTGATTAGTGCTGATTGGTTGCAAGCTGGAGTGTGAATGAGCAGTCTGACATGTACAGCGTCTTGTTATATGTGGCTAAAGAAATTGCATTTGCATGGTGAAGTATTTATGGTCATATTTGTGACTTGCTTCATTCACACCTGGTTGCCCTCTGGGAATGGCAGGAGGGAGAACAGGAGGAAAATGTGAAGTGGTTCGGCAGAAACCAAAGAACAAAGACAAAATATTTCCTTCCACTGCAAACCCTGATCTGAATGAGGGAGAGTTTGATGGCCATAAGGGACACAAGACCATAGTAGCAAAAATAAATATATATATATACACACACATTTATTCTTTTCTGTGCCTCTTCTGCCATAAAGCCATCACTACGATAGCCAGGTTTTCAGGATCTCAAGGAAATGATGAGCAGTTGGGAAGGTTGAAAATTTATTTTGTTTTTTAATTTCTTTTTGTGTGTGTGTCTTACTACTCTGATTCCTCTGCTGCTCCGCCTTCCTCTTGAATCCTACTTTCCTTGAATTTCTACTTAGGAAGAAGTATATGGACAAAGAAGTTGGATGGAAAGTTGTAGGCATAATTATTACTTTTGTGTTGAAATAATGCCTAGTGATGCTAGTGTGCTGTTAATTTCATAGATAAATGTTCTACTCAGGTATATATTTTCAGTCAATCCTAAATATGTTTTTAAGCCTACATAACATCTTTGTTAATCTTTGACCAACATCAATTTCTAGGCATGAAAATGCTGTGAGAACCATCTGTGGCCCAGTATAGACATTCACTATATGTGATCTGCCTAGAAAAGTGCATCATCTGTGCATATAAATATAAATACTATCTTCCTTTTAGTCTGCTTTCATATTTCAGAGTAGCCTCTGCTCAGGGCAGAGGTGCTCTGAGGTAAAAATCAGCTCTTGTAAAAACCTGAGGTAAAAGCTCTTGAGGTAAAAACCAGCTCTGGGTATCTACAAAGTAAGCAGATGTTTGAGGCAGCAGGCAGCTAGAGGAGACAAGAGGGAGAGAAAGCAATGACATGAATCTTCTTCCTCCTGCATCTCTTGGGAGCCCAGGGAGGGCCAGGATGGAGGGGTGCAGCAAGAGGCCACTGTTTCATGGCAGGTGCTCAGCCCTTGACTCAGTTCTGATTCCAAGGGTTGGCAGGAGTTGGTGGCTGATTCTTCTTCCCTCCACACCCCACCCTAAACTAACCTCTGCTCTTTACAAACCCTTTTTTCCAGATGTGGGGCTTAGATCTGCCATGACCTCAGCTGGTACCTCACCAAATCCTTTGTGGTGTGGCAACATGCTGAGAAGCTGGTGTGGATATTTGTCTGTCTGTGAATTTTTTTTAATTTTTTTTTTTTTTAAGGAAGGAACCACAAATATGGACTGCGCAACCAAACACTGTCTTACGGTTGCAGGTGAATTTAGTTTCTTCATTGTTTGTCCAGAATCATCTTCATGCTGAAACTTGTAATCTAAACTGAGTCACAAAGCAGCAATATCTGTATTGAAAAGAGGAGTTGAAGGAATGGTAAATTAATTTCAGTAAATCTCAACAATTTAGAGTGTTGGAAGGCTTAGTGATAGGTTTAGCTATTCCCAAGCTCAGCTTGTCCTAGTTATCTTTTCTACTTACTAATTTATTTGCCCAAAATTTAGTTTTTTTCCATATCCTGTTTTTATTGTAAACAACCCTCGCATGCTTGGTCTCCCTTATGATGTGAAATTCAATAGTTCAGATTTCTAGTCAAGACTCATCAAATTAAACATGATGTTGAGACATTGATGCTATAGAGTTTGCTGATGTAGGTCACTGAAGGATACACACAGGTCATACGAGCTGTTGGAAAATGCAGAAATGGTGGCTGCTGTTATTGGGGTGGAAAATTTACTCAGTAGACCAAATTTGAGTGATACCTGTGTTGTGGCCATTTGGGGGCAAGGAGGATGCGCGGGCTCAGAAAAAGCTGATCTGTTTCCTGTGTGGTGACTTCCAAATGCTCCAGCTACTGGAGCAGGTAGCTTTAGATCCCGCTAAAATATTTTTTTCTTCACTGAAAGCGTCTCAACTAGCTATTAATTTGCTTTTATACAATTCCTAACTCCTTGCTATGGACAATAAGACCAATGATGAGCAGGGCTGATGAGGCTCAGTTGCTGACTCTAAGAGACCAAATATCTTGGCATTTGACTTCAATTAATTATGTTTTTTTTATTATCTGTTAAGCTTGTTTTACTTTAAGAGACAAACTGATTGTATATGTGAACTAATAGCCATGTAACTAATAAGTAGATCATGAACAGATCTAACTCGCATTAATATTATTGCTATTATTTTTTTGTTTTACAGAAGGACAATAAGCACAAAGCATGCTGGTGTCTTCTTATAAAAGAGCTCCATTTTACATTCAAAACCACTTTAACCTAAGTGGTGGTCATGAAGAAGAAGGAGATAAGGATGAGATGTAACCACAAAAAATGATAACGTGATGAAATCAACTCCAAAAGTTGTCTTACATTAATTCTGCTTTTGGGGCTGCCACGTATGCAGGGTGAGTCATATAATTTCAGAAATGTTTTACTTTCTAGGACAAATTGTCATCTGCTATCCAAGTCTGAGCTGATCAAGACCTGAGGCTAAGTATTAACATTTACTCACTCATCTGTTGGTAACATTTTTGGTTTTGGATTAAATGATTGAGCCGTGGGGCAGGCAGGATGTTTCCTAGTCTTTTGCTGGGGAATACCAGTTTGTTGGAACTGAACTTTTCTGCAGAGAGCATCTAAAATCACAAAAGGAATCTTTCACTCAAAAGTTATTTGTTTATAGCTTGTTCCCACTAGAAAATAATTGGTGGCTGGTTGGTTCAGATGAGACATTACTGTTCCTGTCTCAGGTGTCTTTTCTGACTAAGGCAAAGCCTGGGTTTAAACTCCAGTGTCCAAAGCCCATTTGGGCAAAATTATTGAATTATGTATACAAAACAGATCTCCTACCAGGTAAGTCTTCAGATATTCTAAACTGGTTTCATTGGCTTTCACCTTCAGCAAAATGGACTTTTGAGTTTACAGCAATCTGTTCCTTCTGTTCTGTGTCTGTACAAGGTGCAGGTGTGTACTTCAGAAATTCATTGCTGCTGAAAAAGATTTCCCGGAGGGGTTCAATTCAGAAGTGAAGATAAGCTCCTAAGAGCTCCTTCCTTGAAAGTTACTTTTAGCAACTCATTGCAGGTGTCGTCATTAGAGACTACTTATAATATTGATTTTGTTCTCCTTTCTTATAGCGATACCTTAACCTTGCAAAATCCAGCCTCTAGATCACACGACACAAGCTATCAGATTACACAGCCCGTTAAACAATGTCTTATCTTTCAGTGCCTCTTTCCCCATTGTTCTCACTACACATCTTAATTCATACACATCATATTTAGGTGTCTTGAAACACTTCCATTAGTTAAAGGAGTCAGATGAAATGTATTTGTTTCTGTCCATTTTCTGACAATAAGGTCAATATTTCCTTCTTTTCCTGGTGTAAATTGTTTGGTCTTCAGAAAAGCAAGAAAAACCTTCTGCCAATTTTTTTCCCTGTTTTTAAAGAATAAAGTATATGAAGAGTGATACAATTCTCATGCTGTTGCTACAAATACTTCACAACTTCATCTTTCTCTCATCTGACAGCATGAGCAAAACTGTCTCTTATCTTAATATATGTACTCATATATATTGTCTGTCACTAGTACCTGTGGATGAGGTTCTTAGAGGGAATCCTTTAAATTACTTTTTCAAATAATTGCACTTTGCTGTTTGAATAGCTTCTAAATGAGGGCTACCACTCCTGTTAGGGTGCATAGGCTATTTCTGCTCTTTGTACAGTGTGAGGTACTTTGTGTGAAAGGTTAACACAAAGATGTCTTTAAATTTTACTTTAAATTTGACTTGGCAAATTTTCTTCATATAGGCAGCTCATCTTTATTTCCTCTAGGATGGACTTGGTTTAAAAAAATTAATAATAAAAACCTGCTGCTGCAATCATCTTTGCTTTCATTTCAGATCCTAATGAAAGTATAAACAGTGAAATATTTAAAGAGATGAAAGCAAGATATGATTGTTTGAAATTTTATTATATATAAATATCTCAAAATATTATATATATAATATCTCAGATAGAAATTGTATCTGGAATTGTATTTCTGGAAGAGGTACTCCTGCATGAGCCGTTATGTAAACTTGGACCTGGGGGCTCAGTGCAACCTCAGGCAGTCCAGGAAACAATTTGTAAGGATGCCTTAGTGAGCTCTTTCTGCAGACCTGGCCCTTGCCCCTGGGGGTAGTTTAAGAAATATTCACCAGAAGTTACCATAGTCCGGCCCAGACATGGCTGCGATGTCACATTAGTGTGTGTCTACTTGTGAGCTTTGAAAGCACATCTGAAACCCCATCTCATCTGTACAGAAGGAAAAAGAGGGGGGGAAGAAAAGATTGTAATGTGGTTCTCCTCCGAAATACGTTTTTTTTTAATCTGAAAATTTAATTAAATCAGCATGTTCACCATTTAAAGCTTGTTCTGTAACTGTTTTTTCAACCTGCTTTAATAACTATTTAAAATATAAACCATGGTATGGTTAGAGGAAAACAAAAAAAAAAGAATTTATTGAACAAATGATTCATTGTAACATTAAAATGCAAGACACTCAGGTGAAGCCAATAAACGTATAACTGATTAATTAAGTTAAGAAAAATCAATAATAAAAATACAAAGTACCTACATGAAAACCATACCAATGCTGCGCTCCTCCAAAAAGACGTTGTCTGGGGAAAGCAGTTTGCTTTATCATCATTCCAGCATATATGGAACTCTCCACTAAGGATAAAGGAATTATTTTGTTGGTGTGTTTTAAAAGGCTGTACAGGTAAATTTCTCCAAACCTTGTAAAGAAAAGCAAGTTATTGAAACCCTGGTAGTATTTGACGTAATGGAAAACAGCAGAAGTCCTGCATGCAACCTGCACGCCAAGGAGCAATATAATTAAACTGAGCAATCTTTGTTACTACAGATACCAAACTGAGCGACCAGTTACAACTTGAATGCAGTTTTTGGTGAAGCGGCACATGCAGCAAGACTTGTGGTTTCTTAGTCTGGAAGTTATGGAGTATTTACCATGTTTTCTCTACTGAGGCTCCTGAAAGAGCTCATGGCCCGGTGGCCAATTGATGGGGTGTGATCGGTACTTGAATACGGTGGCACTAGGAAAGGGGCTTGAAAGCAGAAAATATATTAACAGAGGTGAGAATGGAAAGTTATAGAGCCCTGCAAGAGAGGAGTGATTGTCTAGAGATAAGTATGCTTTTGTTCTGTAATACATCTCTTGAGCAAGTAGGTGCTCTCTCTGGAAATCACTTGCCTCAGCAAAAGGTGGGCCTGAAACTTGTCTTCTTTGCCTGATACATAAAGTGAAATATGGATTAAGGTGCTGAACCCACTTTTGTGCATCAAGATTGGATCCGGGGCTGGTAAATGCATGCAACAACTGACCTTTCTACTGCTTTTAATGAGGATTGTTGCTGGTGGACTCCTGCCACAAGAAAATAGAGCAGTGGGTTGTAAAAGAGCTTGCTTAGACTTGACAAGTTTGCTGAGCATTTGTTCCCCAAATTAGAATGACAGAAGTTGAAGGTAGACTTCAGCTTTCTCAGCTGACACATCTTTGGCTTCAGAGTTGAAAATGTTTCAACATCTCTGTGAATTTCAGCAGATATTTGGGTTCACTTTTAATGTGCCTGATGTCAGTACGGTGTAGCTGAAAGCCAAAACTCCCTGCCAAGAAAGAAATGTGTCCAATATCAATCATCATGTACTTAGCAGCCGGAGTCCTGTCTGGACCAATGACTTTACTAACTTTATTCACATATCTGGGTTACTTCTTTTTGATCCCATGAATAGGATGGTTGTAAGACGTAGCCTAAAATATCTAAAGTGATCGAAAATAGAACTACGTGGAAACTATCCTTGTAGATGGGTGTATTTTTCCTTGGCTTTACAAGAATGTGCATAATTCTCTATAGTTAAATTCCAACCTGGAACAAATTATGAAGGGACAACTCTCAACGGGCATAAATCAGCATAGCAATGTCAATTTACAAGAATCTGAACTCAGGGTTGGTTGGTGGTGTTTTTGGGGGTTGTTTTTGGTTTTTTTTGCTCCACCTGAAAATTTACCACTTTTAATGAAAGATGTCCCTCTTACTAGGAACCGGTTTCATACATGCTGTGATCAAGAAGCTGGGATTTGGGGTCTGTTTTTTGGTGTGTTATTGTTTTTTTTTTTTTCCTTTCTCTCTTTTCGTTGTTACNAAAAAAAAAAAAAAAAAAAAAAAAAGCTAATCTTGTAGCTAGGTTTACTCAGCTCTAATGAAGAATGACCCAATTCTGGACCTGAGCATGACATGTCTGGAATGCTTTATAATGACTACATCATCAAAGTACTAGGGGTAAAAAAAGTTGGAGAAGTCTCTGAGTCTGCGTATTGACTTGCTTTACCATTTTATTGGGTTAGTCATCATTATAAATCAAATTCTAACTCTCATAGTTTGATGATGTTGCTAAATTACTGAGGTGCCACCTCTGAGTACTGCCAGTGCTTCATGTCTTGGGTGCTTTGTAATAAAGTGAGGGGGATGTTTTACTTCTAAAGCAAAGTTGGCCCTGGAACAAGACAAGGATTTCCTGAGGTTTTGCAGCTATATCTCGCGATTCAGCTTTGTGTTCACAGACTGATTCCACACTGCCTCCTCCAAGTCCTGTGCCTCTCCTTCCTCATCTTAGTGTGCTGTGGCATCCTGTCTGGCAAAGAAGGGGAAAGAGCTTATCTGCCAATGATTAGCACAAAACTGCTGGACTACCATTCCAGAAACAAGATTGTTTTCCTCTGGGTATTTTAAATGAAAACCTTCTTTATTTTAAGGGAAGTGAAAATGCTGCAAAGACTCCGGTACCGGTATTAAACTATTGGATACAGACAGAGCTGTTCATTCATGTGTCACAAAGTCTGTGTTGCCTGAAGGAAAGTTGCTTTCAGTTTAAATTATAGATAAGCCATACTTTTGGAGCAGGTACTTCTGAATACTTTTTAGATAATCTCAAATGCAGTGCAGCATACAAACAGTGTTTTTTTTCAGGAAAGGGGCATTTTTATAAGTACAATATAGAATCATAGAATGGTTAGAGTTGGAAGGGACCTTCAAGATCATCAAGTTCCAACCCCCATACTGTGGGGAGGGACACCTCCCACTAGACCAGGTTACTCAAAGTCCCATCCAGCCTGGCATTGAACACCTCCAGGGATGGGGCAGTCACAGTTCCCCTGGACAACCTGTTCCAGTGCCTCACCACCCTCACAGGAAAGAATTTCTTCCTAATATCTAATCTAAATCTCCCCTTTGCCAATTTAAAACCATTACCCCTTGTCCTGTTACTGCACTCCCTGACAATGAGTCCCTCTCCATCTCTCCTGCAGGCTCACTTCAGATACCAGAAGAGCCTTCTCCAGGCTGAGTATCCAGCTCTCTCAGCCTGTCTTCATAGGACAGGTGTTCCATCCCTCTGATCATCTTTGTGGCCCTCCACTGGACCTGTTCCAAGAGGTCTATGCTCAACAATATCGTGTGTATTAACATATACTTCCATGGTTTCTCCAGATTGTCCTTACCAGTGTTTCTGAAGTCTTTTAGCCTGAATCAGGTGTGGGGAAATAAATGAGCTATCTCTTGGTATTGAATCTTTTCTAACTCAATACCTAGCACTGAACATAGTCCTCAGCCGTAATGCTGTGTTTGATACAAGAAAATACAGCTGGCCAGCCAGGTGAGACTCTGCTAAAGTTCAGAGCAGATCTGTCTGTGACAACCAAGCATCAGAGAATGTCCCCATTAAGAGTTTTCCATGGTTTATGAAGGTTTCAACCTAAGTGGTAGAAGAAAGGCAATATTCTCTTATTCTCAAGGAGTATCAGGGAAGAACTTGCTGATACTGTCATAGAAGCTATGGCCCACAGTGAAACAGCAATATCTGTGATCTTGGAGATGGAAGTTCAGAAAAGGGAAGGTAATATTGGAGATGTCAAATGCTTGCTCTAAATCAGAAACAGCCACTGAAGTTTTGGATCTCAAAACCTTCTCTGCAGATGATACCAAGGCTTGCAGCAGATGCTGAGTTCTGAAATGGGAAAGGACCTTTTTTTTTTTTCATTCAAGGAGACTTGGCTTTTGTGCTGTCTGTGGAAAAAGAAGAAAAGGACCATGATTACTGTGGACTGTTAATTTCTGAATTAAAATTTCTAGTAGTTGTTATTGTTCTCATAAATCTTACTTGTAAGAAACATTGCTCGAAGCCAAATTGTTTCAAAATGTCTAATTCACTCAATTTTATTAAGAGAAGCCATTTGGTCAGGTCCCATAGCAGTATGACTCAGGGTGGCTCTCTTCAAGCTACAGGCACCATATGTATTCATACATGCTGAGAAACCTACTTATAGTTTAGAAGTTGTGGAACAACTTCTTTGTTGGCTCTTCTAGAAACACTTCCTCCTCCATCCATCCAGGACAGTGTGCAAGTATGTGTGGGGAAAGAGAGGAAAAAAATAGAGATTTCCAGTGACCCGAATGGTGCATATTCTGGTTTTTAGACCTCCAAAGGTGAGTTTTGTGAAGAAAAATTTTTGTTAGGTGTAATTAATTTCATTTGCAAGGAAGTTACTAATTTCATTGAAAGCTAGAGATTTTCTCAATGCATGATTCACCATAACTCCATCTCAGCCCTGGCCTGCAGGGATAACTAACTCCTTTGGTGAGAAGATAATTTCATTTTAATTCTCATGCAATGATTGGACAACTTCAAGACAAATACCAGCTATCAATCTTTATGAGTGAATTATTGTTCTCCTTATTAGGGTGTGGTGGACTAAAGGATGTCATACTTTAGTACCTATAAAGCTTTTTGGATATAATTTTGTGTGTAAGCCATAATAAACATAAAAATCATACTTTATGACTTACATGAAAAATACATTAAGACAACCAAAATTAAAGACTTTGAATAGCATGGGAGATTTTTTTTTGGATAAGGGACATAGAGATTTATTTTTCCCAGCAATTCTAGTCAAATTAATAACAGGGGTTATTCTTTTTTCTGTAACTATTTTCCTGTATTAGCAAATTATTATTTTTGGTCCTTCCACTCCTATATGCCTAGAAGCAATCATGAAAAAAAAGCTCAGTTTGCATTATTTACATCTAGTGTTGTATCAAAGATATCTGAGCTTCAGAGAAAATGGAGAATTCAGCAAGAGTATTGACTGCAAAAGAAACGAAGGACCAGATTTTGAAGAGCCCTTCAGACCAACTGCGCACTACATAAAGTCCTCATGCTATTGCCAGCATACTTGGTGGATTTTGCAGGCATATAAAATGTACTAGACACTTCTAATAATGATAATTATAGTTCTAATCTCACCAGTGATTTACCTAAGCAGACATGTACACTTAGATGGAGCTCCATAAATTTTCATAGGCCCCCGTGTGGGTTTGGACAAAGAAGTTGGGGAATTGGCATGGATAACTGTTTCTTGTATGACCTTCTCTCTGAGTGGAATTTAGGGGCTCAAAAATGTGCCACTGACTGCGGTTGGTGCACATGTGCGTGCATGGTTCCAGAGTGCCTTACTTTGAATTGTGTTATTACGTTTGGGAAAAAGTATTTGGGGATAAATTAATTCCATTGTAATACTAGTTGGCTGTGATTTAGTTTCTCACTTTGCCTCTTCAACAGCTGAGGGTGAGAGGCAGCACATTTCTCTTGGTTAATTATCACAGATATCTGAGACACTGGTGTTTGTATTTGGCTTCCAATTACTTTTAAATTTGTTTGGGTTTTTTTGAAGTGTGACAAGAACATCTCTTGTAGGGACTGTATTTATGTCTCCTAATAATAAGTTGTTTGGTATGGAAAGTATATTCTCAGCCCTTCAATTCTGGATTCCTAGAAATCGCTCTTGCTAATATAAACGATAGTGCAGAACTCAGACAATGTATTCATATAAGGATTGTTTGCTGCTTCTCTAATTTTTCACAGTTTCTAGTTGTCTTTTGGAATCTCAGTTTTCTACTGATTTTGTTTCTGAAATGGAGACTGGTTTTGGACTATGACATTTCTGAATTTCAATGTAGAAATTTCTTAAGCTGTGATTTTGGGGGATCTTCTCCGTTTTTAATTGATGTAAAGCAATAAAAGCGTATATTGTTTCCTTTACTCATTTTGATCATTCATTTATAAAAAACATTCCTGAGCTATTGTTTGAATTGCATAAATAGTGCAACAAGTCATGTAAAAATAACTGAATAATTTCCAAGTATAAGCTTTGGTTGTCTTCTGAACCACTACTCATGAACAGTAGAAAATCACATAAAAGTATTTTTTATCGAAAATTTAGACTCAATTTCTTTTTAAATATACAATCCACTGATGACACTAAGCATGAATTTATGCTGAAATTCGCTTCACTATTAATCGTATCTGGAAGTCTGCTACCTGGGAAACACAGTGTTGCCTGCTTCTGCTACGTTACATGACTAAGAAATGCCATGTTCCTCTTGTGAGGCAAATTAGGGCAAATTAAAAAGAAATGAGGAAGCCACAGCTGAAGCTAAGTTCCTTTGAAGAATATGTGTAAAGTTATTTTTCTCACAACTTGGTTTTGGATAATTTATAAACATAAGACAAGTAATTTTTTACGTCTGGTTCTAGTATGGAGGTAGTACTGAGTGTTTCTTGGTTCTCAGCTTATTAAAGAATGAGGTCTCTGCAGAATTACTGACTTCCTTGTCGGCTGGGCTCTGATGTAATTCATTGCGCAGCTTGACCAACTTATTTTTTGTTTCTTTTAACAAAGCGGAATCAAGTCAAAGGGATTCAAGCTGTTTGCCTCTAAGCTTACAGACTACAAACTAAATATTTCTGAAAATAGTTATCTTATACTCCGTTTCCTATTCATAGTGTAACATGTTGAAGATGATAGGAACAGGCAAGGGGATGGTTTTGTGATTTAAACTCTGTAATTTGGAGGCATTATTGCCTTGTGGTATGTATAAGAATCCAGGCCATGAAAGTTGTGGCTTTATGCCCCATTTTTTAGTTCACTCTTCCTTTCTGAAGTCTTACAATAGTGGTGGTTTGAAGACAAGACTTCAGCACTCAGGAGTACTAGGGTTTATTATAAGCAATCCCAAAGACTTTTAGGGATGTCAAGAAGCTCATGCACGCTAAACGCTAGTAATTCTGTTGGGGAAAAAAAGAAATAAACAACTGCCATGAAATTATCTTGGTTCTTTCCACAACCTGTTTTATTCAGAAGAATTAATATTTTTTTTTCCAAAATTACCTTTTTAATTAAATATTTCATAGTATATAAATAATTTTCTTTTCTTCAAATATGACTGAAACAGAATGTTTGAAACCATCCACTATCCCTCACCTAGAAAATTAACAGACTCCTAGAAAGAGCTAAGGTTTCTGGATGGCTGTAATTAATGTCATTTAGCTATCATTTAGTTTCACAGCTCTGTACTGTGTACTGCCACTACCCAATACATGTGTGTGTTGATGTGTCAGAAAGTTGTCGTATTTCAGCAAAGCAAGCAGACAGTTTTATGAACTTCAGAACTACCAAATCCTGCTTTCCCATGAACTTATGGTTGCCACCTTTCTTTTGAATTTTTCCTCACAGTTTAGGCATTTCTGAGATTTCTCTCCACTATGAACCTCAAAAGGACTTGTTTCAACTTTTTCATGAGTTGGGTAACTCCAGCATCTCTGCCCTCTAGGGATTGATTTATTCCATGAAATTTATGGGAAATTGATTAGGAAATTCAGGATCACTGTGCATCTGTCAAGTACAATCAGAAGCGGTCATTGGGTTCAAAATCACAAGAGGTAAAGGCACATAGATGATCCGGTCACATAAACCTCACTTCTTTAGGAAATCAAGCTAAAAATATCTAGGAAGATAGAAGAAACACCATGTGAGTGTTTCGATCCCTTTATTTGCAATGAAGAATATTTTCTCCTACATTTGATCCCTCTGATTATGGAATGGCTGTTTCAGCTCTGTGCTTAGTGCTCTGAGTGTGCTTATCTGTTTGAAAGTAGCTCCAAAGAACAACAACTTTCATTTTAGTTTTACAAAATGTAACTTGATTGCTTTTATTTTTTCCTTAATTAATAAAATGTTTTGATAAAATGGGAGCACAAAGGTAGGAACGAATACTGTGAAAAATTTGAGGCAGACCTCAAATGTGTGCAACTAAGCACTCTTTGTAATTCACGTTAACCACTCTGCAATTTTTTAAAAACGAAAAGTAATGTCTCAGAAGTACTAAGCATTATGCTTAAACCACAGATTCTGTAAAAAATGAACTGCATAAGCTATTAGCAGCTCTATGCGTCATAAACACCTTAGGCAAGAAAATCAGATCCTAATGCCAAATACAGCTCAGCTCCATCAGTCTGCATGGAGCTACACTTCTGCAATTTTATAAGATAAATGTCTGTGCAGTTTTATATGATGAAACTACAGCTTGGGTGAATCCTCTTATTTTTCACCAGTGATTTAATAAAGGCAAGCTCAATATAAATATTGAAAGACTGCTAGTATTGAAAATACTCTTTTCCCTAGTCGCTGAAATACGTGAGAGCTTTGTCTTTTCATATTGATCATACAAAAAAAAAATATTAACATTTGTCTATACAAGAAGTGGATATATTTACTAACTAGTGGGCCCTAAACATTTTCTATAACATACTATACTTTTTATCGCATTTGCAGAGAAGAGCTTTGTCGAGCTATGTTTCATCCCAGGTACTGGGAACTTCAAACCCCATTTTAATCTCAGCTGACACAGCTAGTGAATGCTTGCCTTCTACCACTCAGTAGAGATTACAGAGTAAAAGAGGACAAATGTTGCAAACTATATTCCCCTGCACCTATTTCTTTGACACACATCACTGTGGTAACACAATGAAAGAGCTGCATTTAATTATTTTTCCAGAACTCATGAGTTTAAAAGAGATAGGGTATTTCTGGGGCCCGTTTGGGCCCTTTAATCCATAAAATGCCAAAAGATACAGAACATAAAACAGTGCCTATGGGAAGTGACCCATTCTGCCTCTGAAAATGTTTGTCTTGTTCTGCATCTCTCTCCAAATAAAATACTGAGCGTTAATTTAATCGTTAAAAGAATGATGAAAATAAGGAGGAGCGATGAAAACATAATCAAGACAGACGATTAATAGTCACAGAAGTGTCATTTTTAAAACAGTTTAAAATTTCTCCTGCGCTGCTTTGCCGTGTTCCTGGAATAAACCTACTTTAATTATTTCCTGTTCAGGCTTTTCTCCGTTTCCTTGGTTTTAGGAGGAGTTTACCTAGCAAAAACCAATGCTGCTCATTTCCTCAGTGGATTAACTGGGCAATGATGAAACAGAAGCTTCTGTCTGCTTCATTCTTTACACAACCTGGTGTTAAAGAGTGACCTTTCACCCTCAGAGATTTTAAGGATTAAGGATGCTTTTAAGTCTCGGTCTGGTTACTAATCCACCACTTTCACTTGATGTTAAATAAGCACTTCCTGATTTACCCTTTAAATCCTGTAAACATAATAAAACAGAGTTTAACCTTTACCTTAGGATTTTACCACTATCTTATGCTCTGTCAAATAAACCTTTATAAGAAGCAGGGAAGAGAAAACTAATAAGCTATAGACTGATTTTTTTTTATTATTTTTTTTTTTTTTTACCTTGGGATATGTAACAAAACATTACAATATTTTTAATATATTTAGGTCAAATAGTTGTTAGGGTGCATTGGGGTCCTTACAGTGTGCAAATAATGAAAATTTTTTAAAGCATTTATAAGCTATTTGAGATAATGAAATAGATGTTTCTTTTGCCTTCAGACTGCTGTGAGCAAATGATACTGGAAGGAGTTGAAATGGAAATATATTGGGAGAGATTTCATAATCCAAGGCTTTCCAACTTTCAAGATTATCATTTAGCCTCCAGCCCTTGCTTTGTAAAGTCAGGCTCCCATCTGGTGTAAATTGCATGTAAACTC
Source organism: Pedionomus torquatus (assembly GCA_013398155.1). NCBI lineage: Eukaryota > Metazoa > Chordata > Aves > Charadriiformes > Pedionomidae > Pedionomus > Pedionomus torquatus. Next base: position 201,590 of record VZRU01006955.1, on the reverse strand, counting down.
CATTTTCCATTTGCAGTCCAGGGACTATCTTGACTTATACCAGCCATGGATTTGACCTCACAGAATTGGGGTTTTGCCATACTTTTCTCTTTAGGCATCTTTTCTCTTATGGCATCTGTGCTGGGGAAATATTCATTCATAGCTATTTCCAGTGTCTGTATTTAGTTGTATAAAGTTCTCTCTGCTCTCCACCAGAATATTTCTGTCCATGTCATAGCTACAAAGGGTGTCTCCTTATCACTTATTTATATAAATAACTTCTTACCTTTATAGGTTACTTCAAGACAACACTCCCAGTCTGGGTCTTGGTCTGGGGACCGAGGAGATGGTAGGACCAGCTGGGACCTCCTGCCTGCACAGCAGCTCCAAGGGCTGAAAACTGAGGGCAAAGGTAACCAGAAAAACAACATTGGAAATACCCTCTTTAAATCATTACAGCCACCGCCCTTTGAGTATTTTTAATAAGGCTTGCTTTCAGCAAGCATCCAAAATAGTTCTTTTCAAAAATTCTGAATTCTGTCACCTTAGAGAGTTTCTGGTTTTATATCTCAGACTTGATAGCAGTAAATAGAGAAAAAATATCCTACGATAAGAAGTTAATTCCCTCTTCTGAGGCCCTAAATCATGGGCCTTATTAACAAAGGAATACAGTTATCTATCTGAATGGGGACCTTGCTTGGCTTTTGATATCTTTTTGGGAAAATTTATTTTAATTAAATTGAATATCTGCCTTGTATCTTGCAAATATCTGATTGTCTCTGCATCAGCTATTGCCTAAAAGGAAATATAGACGAAGTAATCATTTATACATGCATGATTTTCTTACTGTGAACAACAATCCCTTTGTCTTCTGCCTTAATAATGCAAAATACCTTGTTCCTCCATGTTTGCTGATGCTGCTCACAGTGGTGTGAATGATTCAAGTGCAACAGTTCCTCAACACATTTGAGGGACCTGTTACCCGGAGAGGACCTTTTGTCAAAAAAAAAATCTGGTGTTTTAAAGGCTCTGAATAACATTAGTATATAATGCTGGGGCAGTCAACTTTCCTGGTCCTTGCTGGGAACAGGTAAATGATAGCTGGAGTCTATAAATATTTTGATTTCGTGGAACAAAGATTATTTGCAGTGTCCTTGGAAAATTATTGAGTTTACTGAGTAGGACTGCTTTTGAGCATTTTCTGGTTCCCAGAATGGCCTACCATCTTAAGAGACATTTATAATATTGGGCCTTTTTTTTCCACAGTTTGTTTAGAGGTAAAATTTCTGTTGAAGGTAATATGAATTGTGGCAGTGTATGAAAACAAGAAATAAGACAAAAAAAATTTTTTTAAGAAATTTAAAGAAGAATTTAAGAATTTTAAAGAAAATTTTAAACAAAGGAAATTCGATTTCTGGTTTTCCCTGAAATTTGGGAAGATGGTAGACAGGAGAAAGTGCTTTTGTTTTACAGGTTTTACATCCACCACAGACACTAGCAATGTCTTGTTCACATGTCTTGCGCCAACGTGCTCCTGTGAGGCACTGCCAGTGGGAGTAAAACCAGCATGAAAATGAGAGACTGAGAACATCTCAAGAACAGAGCAGCCTTCCCGTTGAAATAGCTCCCACAGATGCTGAAGACCTAAGTGGTTCACAGCAATGTGAGTAACATTCCTTCCCATGAAGCAGAATTTGAACAAATTTAGCAAGAGAAAACTAGCCCTTGGCATAACCCTATGACATTTTTGGGCAATGAACCAGTGAAGAGTTTGTCTATTTGGCAAATGCAGGTGGTCTTCTTTACGTATGACAGAGGTAAGTGTAAGAGGTTGCGCACATTTTTCACCTTATAGGACACACAGCCTTTAATGAGGGGCCCTACATGCAGCAACCAGATGGAATGGAAGAAGAAGCACCGAAATGGACTTTACCAGAGCCAGTGACTTAACTTCAACTAGACTGAACGTTGCCACGCTGCTTAGCATCGGACACGACAAATGTGGTGGTAGAATACAGTATGGATTGGCACTGCACTGCACTTCATGACACACGTGTCTATGCTGATCCGACTCTGCAGTACTGGCAGAGTGCTCGTGGGTCTTCCTTCTACATGTCAAGGCAGCTCTTTGCTCAGGTCCTGCTTGTCCAAGTCAGCACAGCTTCATGGTTATTGTCACTGTCTGTCAGCATTTTGGTGAAAGCGGGCTATCTTGCTTTGTTGGTAGTTAACTGGCTCTTATAGACAGGCAATGCAGATATCTTTCATTTTGTTTCTAAATCAAAGCTCCTTGCTAGGAGAAGAGCCTTGGAAATCCTGACAATATAGCATTGCTTTACCTAGCATAAAAGGAAGCAATTACGTCTTTGTTGAAAGTGAACTTTTCCTCGCTCCCATATAATCACCTAATGCTTTTTCTTTACATAAAAATATCTGACAAAACATAACTTTGCTGTACTTTGCATTCTACCAGGAAAAATAACCCCTTTCCATGAGACTGTAATTATTGCTGGTAGTTTCCTGTATGAATTATAATTTCTCTGGTGCTATATGAAAATAAATTTGAATTATTATTGCTCTTCTACAGAGATCTGAGACTTCCTTTTCAAGTCCTTCAGCTGATTTCCAAAGGGTTTCATTCAGGACAAAATCTTCTCATACGCTTTGAGTAACACAGACTATTGCCATACACCCTGAAGAGCCTTCAAGTGAAGGAAACCCATAACAGTTAAATCAGGGGAATGGATTTTGGGTGTTGAACTGAAGAGTTAGTTTGTTGGGTTTTTTTCTTTTTCGTTTTGTTACTAAAGCCTTTTTCTTTCTTTTGCTGTTGCTTTTGTACTTAGTGTCTTGAAAACAGATTATACGACTTTCAGTAATTTATGAGTCTGATATGTTTTGTTATTGTCATGCTCAAATCTTCTGAGTGAAAATGATTTTAAAATAGGTTTTTTTTTTCTGGATTCTGGCATAATATAGGAGAATTTTTATGAAAGTTAAAGTACCCAACCTCTTGGGTTACTGCTATAATTAATAATATCTAGAACTTTTCGTGATATTTTAGTGAATTATACAAGGAAATTATGCAATTCCTGTGACTGGGCCACTGGAGTGTGAGGAGATTTGGCTGAAGCCAGCCAGTGAACCAGTAAACTGAGTCTTTTGTCCAGTCCTGTATCCATGAAGACATATTACCTCAATTAACTGGTGATAATCAAGCCTGATTCCTCTATTCAGCTGATGAAGTGCTGATATAGCACCTACAATTCCTGTGTTCTTACTGAGGTTGCCTGCAGGAAAGGGCAACCAAAAAGGGTCTGGGGAACAAGATCTGAAGTACTGTCCAAAGGGAACACCAAAGGCAAGACTGAAACACCTCGAGGATAGTGGAGAAGACTGGTCACAGCAGCTGATTCCACCACCTGCCTGTGGCCATCTTATTAACCTGACCTTAGATAACAATGACCTGAGGGTGGAGGATTAGGTTCCTGCTTTGGGCTCAACAGGATACTGAAAAGCTAACTTGGGGCCAGGTGATTTTGATTCATCTAGGAAGGAGCAGCATCTACAAAACTGTAAAGCTACAATCTGCTCTGTGCTACCGATATCAGCCATGTTCAGCATATTTAGGGAGATTATTAATGAAAGGAAGATGTAGTGATGGATGAAAAAAGCATTCTGCATTTCTCTGCAGCTCTGCAGTAGAATCATAGAATCCTGGTTAGAGTTGGAAGGGACCTTAAAGATCATCGAGTTCCAGCCTTCAGGAAGGCTGCTATAAGGTTGCCTTGGAGCCTTCTTTTCTCCAGGCTGAACAGCTCCAGCTCTCTCAGCCTGTCCTCATAGGAGAGGTGCTTCATCCCTCCGATCATCTTCGTGGCCCTCTACTGGACCCGTTCCAACAGTTCCATGACCTTCCTGTGCTGAGGACTCCAAAGCTGGACACAGTACTGCAGTAGAGTAACATGGAAGCACACACATTTCCAGTGTATGTATGCAAAGTATATGACTGTGCCAGATACGTGCCAGAAGTGATCTTCATCAAAGCAATTGCACAGATTTCACTTAGTTCCCTTTTGTTTGGTATTCCAACAGGTCACTATTGTCATTGAAATCGGCAATAGGCCCAATGGTCCTCTCACACCACAATTTCCACGGAGTTATGCACAATTTACATCCAAATAAACAGTAGAGAAATCTCAGAATTTGGAGAAAATCAAGGAAAGCTTTTACTTTCAACTGGAACAGATCTCCTCAGCCAACAACAACATAAAGAAATAAAGTGAATATGATACATTTAAGTTTTGTAATATATTGGCCTGACACACGCACTATTACACTGCATTACTTAGCATTTCAAACAAAACAAAATCTTTTATTGAGCAGTTACCATCCAGACAGGTTATGGCATTTGTAGAGTAATTAGCAACTGTAAAATATGACTAACCAAATCATTATTTTTAACTAAAAAAAAGTAGGCGCCTACATTCTTATGTATAAAACATTTTTTATAAGCTGTACATGACCAGGGTATATTTTACAACAGAGCTTAAGACAGAAAATACTAATCAGGATTTTAAATGTCTGTAGTTATAGTCCTGTAAATGTTCTTAAAAATGAAATGAATAGCTTCCAGAGAGGTACATAACCAGAGAGGTGAGGCAATGCTGGCAGTGGGAAGGAATGGGCTGGTGGGAAAGCTACTGGGAGGCCTCAGGTTCTGTGCAAGTCATCCAAGATGCAGCAGAGAGACTGGCCCATAACTAAGGCCCCCTTTGACCTGCTCTTGCTTTGGTTCAAGAACAATGGCTACAGGTGCCATAAAAGGAGGAAAAGATGCATTCATAAGATTAGAGAATGGGATGTGTTGGGTTGGAAGGGACCTTCAAGATCACCAAGTTCCAGCCCCCCTGCCATGGGCAGGGACACCTCCCACTAGACCAGGTTGCTCAAAGCCCCGTCCAGCCTGGCCTTCAACACTTCCAGGGATGGGACATCCACAACTTCTCTGGTTAACCTGTTCCAGTGCCTCACCACCCTCACAGGAAAGAATTTCTTCCCAATATCTAATATAATTCTTCCCTCTTTCAGTTTAAACCATTATCCCTCCTCCTATTGCTACACTTCTTGACAAAGAGTCTCTCCTCAACTCTCCTGTAGGCTCATTTCAGGTACTAGAAGGCTGTTATAAGATCTCCCTGGAGTCTTCTCTTCTTCAGGCTGAGAATTCAACTTTTACTGATGTAAAATAAGTACCAGCTAAACAAGACTAAGCTTGTTTAATCAAATTAAAGGATTCTTCTCAATGAGAATGCACTACTGATTTTGCTAGCACCTTACCAACTTCAAGCATGCAGCAGTTTCAGTATCTAGGAGGGTTTTTTTTCCCAAGGATCACTCACTTTGCTTCTTAACAAAGCGCTCTGGATTGCTCACCTGGCTTCCCTTTAAATTTACACATCTTGAAAATGACTTCAGCGCCAACCCACTGGAGTTGATCGAGGTTCCCTCAAGTCTCATGAAACTTAGCTCATGTTCATCAAGAGCTTCTCTGAGTTGCAAGTCAGTGAGGTGTGAAATGCTTGTGGTTTGATGATTCACAGAACTCTCACCGTGAGCCTTAATTAATCAATCTTTGCAAGGAATTTGAAATCCTTAGATGAAAGGCTCTGTAACTGCAAAACACTGTTATTACAATGGCCGCCACTAGTATTCATGGGGACCTCACTTTTACCATTCTTTTTTGTACCATCACAATAGCTTCCCTCTTAAGTTGAAAGGGAAAGAGCTGTGTAAACATGTTCACCAGCAAACATTTCTCATGATGGTGGTTTTAAAGAAATTATACTTGAAAAGCAACAAGCACAAGTTGTGCTCTTGTCAGGCTGCAGACATTAGACAAGGCTGGGCTGGGTAAGCACTAGGATGGGATAAAGGGCAATGATGTTAATGATTAAGAAAATGAAGCCATTTCAATCTGGATCCCCCCACAGTGGTGCCCTTGAAGAGCTTGAGGAGCCCATGAACTGTCCTCATCTACTACTGCAACATGAGTTAAAGCAAAAACTCTGCTCACTGTCAGTAAACAATCTCTTAATTCTTTGTGCAGTAAAGTTTCCGATTTAGCATAGCACCGGAGCATATAATGCAGCTTCATTGAAGGCAAAGAAATCTAGCCCAAAGAGCATACAATCTGTATCCTGATCTTGGATGTGCCAGTGTATGTGTCTGAAGAACAGGAGGAAAGGGAGGGGTATGAAGGATGATGTTAGAGTTATGTTCTGTTTGTGTCAAATGTGTTTTTCTTTTTCCCACACATAAGGTGCTTTCCTTGGTTTGCATGTTCACAGCTCTCGATTTCGTAAGTAGATCCATTTCTCCTGGTACTTTGACCAAAGTGGTTTTCAATCACCATGTGTATTCCAATTCAAGGGGGAATACTTTAGAGAAAATAACTTATACAAATACTTAGAATTATACACTGGAATTTGAGTCTCTAGGTTTGTCTTTGATTTTTTGGTACCAAAATTTTGTATTCATGTTACAGATTATATATTAAGGGAAAGAGATTGGGAGATAATGGACTCATTCAACAACTTGAAGATTGTCATATTTAGTACATGAAGTCTCCAAAGTGGAGAAATTTTTCTTACTCTGCAGAACTATGTAGAACAATTGTAGGTGGAAATATAAGTTGTCATTGTGGTAGTGTTACATAAATAACTCTGTCTTCTGCCTAGATACACAGTGTGCAAAGATAATAACAGAACAAAGAGTATAGGTTATGATGAGCGGCTGAATTCCCAAACCTATTGGAATTTGAGGCTGATTTAGGAGAGGACATTCAAGGCCGGGATATAATGTTTTTCCTTTGCAATCTGAATTTGAAAGTAGCTGGTGAACACCATGAGAAATTGCAGCAGAGTTATGTCCTGCAAATAAAGACTACTGATCATGTTAAAAAAAAACATGTAAAAGGCAAACATTAAGTGGACAGGAGAAAGATGGTGCTTACTGCAGTTCTCTACATGCCAACTGAAGCACAAGTTCCAGGACTTGACGTTGCCCTCGGTGTTCAAAACCAATATTCTGAAATCTGCTGCAATATACCACAAAGAAAGGTCACACTATAGAGCTCGCGGTAGGTGTGAACGTCTGTCTTCAGCAGTATAGCCATGTGAAGGAAGCCTTGGCTATACAACACTCAACATAATCATCTCACTTTTCCACCTATGCTATCTTCTGATCTTTCCAACTTGGCTTCTGTCCCATCTGGGTTTATCACTCACTTCTGATGATGTCTGGGAGCTTGTTGTGAATGTAGTTTTTGCATATGATAAGTGATTTAAGATCAGCTTAGTTCAGCTGAAGTTATTGTTTTGTATTTAGGGTACCTGTGTAACTGGTTGTGCAAAAACTGCTCATCTAATCCAGCATGTCTAAAATATCAGATGCATAAGAAAAATGCTTCTTGGATGATCCCAGTGCTTGGGATAGAGCAGAAGAAACAGGACCACCCAGGTAACTTCTGCATTGAGGCAGTGAAGAGTTTGGAAAGTCCCAACGTTCTTTACCCAAACTCTCAGTGATCAGGTCGCATCCTACCTCCTTGATAACTCACAGTTCTATCCCTCTAACAGAGAAGAAAACTGGAGGAAAAATCAATTTGTACCTAGGAATCTCCACCATATGGAAATTATTAACTGTTGTTTTCATGCCTGTACGTTCCTTTCACCAGCTTGAGGAACTTCAGGCCCTTAGAAAAAGAGGGAGAAATAAAGCCTTGTCTATGAGACAGCACACGGAACCGAGGTGGTTTGGGGAGGAACAAGCCTGAGCATGGAGCTGCACCAGCCTCGCCCCTGTTGGGCTGCAACAACCCTTAACATAACCAACCCTACCTAGGTCCTCCTGCATAAACCTTTTCTGAAGTAGTGGAACCACACTTTTAAAAGTATGCGTTTCTCACATCCACAAAATTGCCTGGATTTTCATAATAATGAAAATTACCATGAAAAGAGAAAACTGTAGACAGGAACTTCAGAATATAAAAGTATAGTTTTGAAATGAAGCAAAAATAGATTTGGAACATACAGTGTACAAATTCAGGTGGTCTTATTAAAACCTTTTTTTATTTCTTTTAAAAATATGTGATTCTCATCTTTATCAGCCATAAGGCCACTACCAATACCTTGCACAGATCCAAGACTTACTTCATGTCATGGTCATAACATTGACTTAGTTGTTTGTGTGTTTCTTGTGCATTTAACCTCTATTGTGAACAGGTTGCCTTTTTATTGATCAGTTGATTTGGACTGGTAATATTGATTTTAACACTTGATGCATGTTTTTTAAACAGTAGTTCTGCTTATTTTTATATAAAATTGCAACAGCATTGCAGTGGCTGAAGTGCAGTGCAAGTGCGTGTACTAGAACTTCCTAAATGTGACAGAAGAGACACCAAGGTTGTGTCTCTCATAACTTTTGCTTCCATCTAGTGCACTTGTGAATTATTACCTTAGTTTCTCAAAGTTCAGTAAAAAATTAAACTTGATTAATTTAATTAAACAACATTGTCCCAAGGCCAAGTAACTCAAATGTTAGTTTTTTATTAAACAGTAGTTTCATTCACACTTTCAAATTACACTTTGTTCAAAGGTCTCATGAAAAGAAATTTATTTTTTTTTTTTCCCCTGTCCTTCTAAAATAAATGTTGAGAGGATTCGGCCTTCAAAGAGCTCATAGAATTTGAGATAGAAATAATCCGAAAGGATTTCCATGGTGATAGGAATATGGTCCTGGCTACACTTTAAGGAAATGGTATAAAAGCAAATGTTAGAGAAGTTAGATTAATAAGTAATCATTTTCGCTGACAATAAAATCAAGTGGAATAGGCTAGACATGAGTGGAATGCATAAGTCATTGCTTTAAAAATGAGCTGGGGCAAGCAGCATTCGATCAGGTGTGCACAGGATCCACGCCTCAATTTTGGGTCAGCCTCTAACTAAAAATCAAGTTAATTAGTTTGGAAAGGGAACAGAGTGTGTTACTCTGTTTGGAAACGGAAGCTGTCCAGCAAAATACATTGAATAGGTGCAAATGGTTAAGAGGTAGAAAGTAAGGGCATGCAAGATCACAAAGCTTCAATGATGAAAGAAAAAAGTGAGTTTTGTTTACTGATGTTGAGTTTTATTTAGTTCTATGAATTGTGACACACAAATATTTTTATGACTGCGTTTATTCTCCATAACAATATGAATGAGCCACTGAATAATAACAAAGTCTCTTGTGACTGCAGAAGAAGGGTGATTAAATTATAATCACATTGGATTAATTAATCTATAATATTTGTTCTTTATATGAAAGAGGAAAATCAGCCTTCAACATAAAGGTTATGTACTCATGAGGTCTGTGTCTTAATAAAGAAAAGGCTTTGGGAAAAAGCTTGACAAGCCCCCCAGATATGATATGTTGTAAATGTAGACAGAAGGTTATTACTGATATAAAATACATTCAATGTAATTATCAGCCACAACAAATAATCAGAGAGATGATAATGAATAATTAACATTTTTATTTTTCTGTAGTAATGTGTCTAATAGATAAGTGCACAACATTGAATTAATTTATTATGCTATAGCGTTTTAGTAATGAAAACTGTATCATCAAAATATCTCTTCAGTGGTAGTGCAAGATATCAGCTTAAGTAACTGATAAGGCTTACTCCTTTGTTTTCCCCACCCAATCATACTGAAGACTCCCTGAAACCAAGCAACTAGCAAAAACCCTTTAATAATCTTGAAAGAAAGCCATAATAAAAATATAAAACTTATGACCTGATTCTGTAGTCCAAATAAATAAGAAATGAGTGTTATTTACAAAGACACTTAATGTATTACATTGAATTTATACACATTTTATTTTAATTTTGTTTTTGCTGGTTCTGTTACTAAAAAATTCTCTCTTTAATCCTTTCCAAATAAAATAACAGTGGCCATTTATAAGGAATCAATCACTGTCTCAAAATGGTGTGTCTTTTGAATGAGAGAGAAAACTTATGTCCAAAAGGTAATGTAGATGTAGATTTTAATTACTTAATACCAACCATTTATGTATTGGAAGGATATACTTGAAGTTTCAAAGACTGACTATATGTCTCATTCTGTAGAGAGTGGTTTTATACATGTTACTTTCAAATAACAATAAGCATTGGGGTTTTTTTGTGTTGTTTTTTTTTTTTTTTGCCTGTGGGTGAAAAAAACCATTAATATTATCATATTGTTTAGAAGAAAATCATCCATACAAGTGACATTTCTGAAACCATGCAGCTCTGAGCAGGCATGGCTTGTGCTTTTGAAGCTCAGAGTGTGATTATTTATTTTTTAACTTTCTTATAAAGCCTGAACTGTAGTCAGACACCTAAAAGCCCTTGGACCTCAGCTTAGTGCAGTCTTACAGTCTGCAGTTTAGGCTTATCTCCAGCTAATACTGGTGATTAATTATAGTGTGTTTTACAGAGTATTGCTCACACTGATAATATTGTACTAAGCTTTTTAGTGTGTTTCAAAACATTATGGGGTTTTTTGCTTCTGTGGTACTCGGGGACCACAGATACAGCAAAGCAGGCTGTGCCCTGAGATTGTAGAGCATAGATTACAACTGGAACTTCAGGGGTTAAAAATGAATGTGTGGGCTTCTACTGTTCAATCAACAAGAAGCCACAAAATGGCTCAAAATACTTTCTTTGACAGTCCAGGAGCCTGGAGAGGTTGTGGCTGAAGTGAAGCAGAAGCAATAAGGGTGAGGAGCGTTGTCCTGTCCCCAGCAGCCGTCTGAGGTCCTGGGCAAGGAGAGCTACTCTTGCACTGTGTTGACATGTCAAATCTGAAGCGTCAATCAACACCATTGTATGACTGGTTTTCATGTGATTCCTGCTTAACCTGCTGCAGTGCAGTCCTGGGGATGTCTGTGCGGATGAAAGGTGGCTACATGAACAAATAAAATAAAAGAGGTGCATGTTTCAGTGAAAACAGAGAAAGATGGGTAAAGTATCTGAGATTGCAAAGCCTTGTTTTGATATGGTTTTCAGGCTTGGAGATGCAATGGTCTGGTGAATCCTGCACGCTGTAAATTACCTAACAGTCCTCACCAAGACCAGCAGTTGCACTTTTTCAGGAGGCAAAAATACACTGTAAATGCTCTGCCGCAGAGTTGGTGCCACCAACACTGACCTGCATCTGAGCTTGTAGAGGGTGCACTGGTTTAGATGTGTCTGAAGACTGATACCCTGCTGGTCACGTTCTTGCTAGAAAAAGCCATGCACAGTGCAGATGAAGTGCAAAAAGCTTTTCTTCCCATATACTTAAACATGAGTTTCCATCAAAGGTGGGTTCCAGCTGCACTGCTGACTTCCTGACTTCCTTTGGTGTGACATCAGAAGGATCCTAGGGACCCACGTATTGGCTTTAATCCACACCACTGGATAAACTGTCAAAGGGAAGGGCTGTTTTGAGGAAAGTGATACAGGCTGAGGAGTCTGTGGGTTGCAAAAATACTTGCCTTAAGTGGGTAAATTTAAGGACCCCTATTCTGGGGGATTATCACCTGTTTGGGGAATCTGCTCAGGTAGTATTCAAAAGCTCTGTTGTCTTCAGTCTGAATTGTGCCTCAAAGATTCCAGGCTGATTTTTTTTTTTATGAACAGCTCCATCAATTTCTCTTTCTGAGCAATATTTTAGCATTTCTCTTTCTTCTTTCTTTTTTTCCTTGTTCTCCAAGGTCTGCTTATTAAATTATTATGCAACTGTGATACTAAATCTTATCTTTTGACTATAGTGCACAGAAGAGGCAGATAAGACTTGAGGGGAGGGACGAACCATTTGTCTATCAGGAGACTATGAGAAGCAAGAGAAAGTGAAGAGAGGAAGATGATGCTTTTGATGAATATTTGTAGCTGAGCAAGACAGTGCACTAAATGGCTTTTCTATTTCTAGTATGGGAGTGTACTTGTATTTCTAAAAGCAAAAGACTTTTACAAGACTCTAAATCAAATCTGAAGTTAAAAAAAAAAAAAAAAAAAAGAAAGAGATTTATAACTCTGCCTCCAGCAACTTACTATTCCCTGCGAGCCAAATTCATCTCCTGTTTACTTTATTGAGTAAGGTGTAGTCCTCAGTTAAGAAAATTTTTGGTCATCATCTTAGGCCACATCATCAGCAATAGCCTGAGGTAGTTTACAGGAAGTGATTTTTGGGTCTGTCTTCTAACCTGCCTGTATCTGTGAGAGAAAGTTATAAAGCACTGTGCCTCAGGCACAAAGAGGGTGAAAAAAGACACCAGAGATTTTAAAAGAAAAAAAATTACTTTACAAAGGGAAGTTAAATCAATAAATTTTCGAGCTTCATCAGTGGCTAGTGTTTTCCTCATATAATGGCCATGATTTGATCATCAAAAAGGCTAATGACCAGTCATTAAATTGGAAAGCAAAGCATTTCCTAATTCAGAAGGCCACAGGATGGAGTGGGTTTGTGTGGGCAGCTTCTGCCAGACGAAGTGAGTGCCCATTTCCATCCCCATGGGGACAAAAATGCTCTAGCTTGAGATGACCTCTCAGAGCATGAGCTTTGGAATTGCTGTCAGTGCTCAGAGCAAGTGCAAGTCCTCTCTGCACTGAAGGGGACTGTCCTGGGGGCACAAAGTGAAATTTAATTTTTGTTCTTGCCTGCAACGTCATTTTTTCCTTTCTTTTTCCAATTCATGTTCAGGTCGAGCAAGGATTTCAAAATAAGAGTTGAGATTTAGTTCTTGTTGAAAAGTGGTTGTTTAAGCCAGTTTGATGCTGAGGAATGACTCAATTCCCTGCTTAAAAAAGGTCTTTAGAAAGTATGCAGATTTATGTTTTGGGAAATCTTGACTATCTTTCTATCTTTTCTCAAAGACAAATGTTAAAAAAAACCAAACCAAAACAAAACTGTTTCTGTCATCAGGCTAATGGCATAGTGTCCCATACCCCCTCTAAATCTAGTTATTATTGATCAGCTAATGCAATATTTAATTACACTTGCAGAGGAGAGGGACTTCTTCAGTGTGTGATTCATTATCCCTTATGAATGGAAACTTCTCAATCTCGGTAGATAACCAATAAGCAAATGTTATTGATTGATCTCCAACGTCAAATAAGGATAATAAATATCACAATTTGAGGCTTGAATGTCACATTCAAGAGAAGCTTCATAACCATCCGTTAATGAGTTTCTAATCTTTGACCCCCTTGCTAATGCCAGCTGTGGTCTCTTCTTGATCATTACAACTTCCCTGTCATCACAAAATGACTCTGCCTTGGATTATCTACATTAATACAGGCTGACTACAGGAAAATCTTAACAATATTGAATGAACTGTACTAGAGCCACTTATCTAAAGAAGACAAATTCCTTTCAAAGAAAATTTGAGTAAAAATTAAAGAAATGGCAAGAATCAAAAGTGGCAAAATGACGAGCAGGTGTAAGAAACATCTGAGTGAGAATAAGAAAGAAAATTTGCCCTATGACTGAGCAAACAGAGATAAACTAGTAGCTGGTGACTCTTTCCAAATAAAGGAGTTGACTTTCTCATGAGAGACTGAGGCAAGAGTGCTCCCGGTGCGCCCAGACCAGCTCGTCTATGGTAAGTGCCCACGTGTGCACTTCTGTCTCATGACAACTGTGGACGCCACTAGCAGAGCCTTCTTTTTGTCCTTAAACAAGGTGTGGTGGGGTGACCTTGGATGGACAGCAGGTACCTACCAAATCCACTTTGTTGTTGCCCTCCTCAGCTGTACAGGGGAGAGGAGATGTAACGGAAGGCTCGTGGGTCCAGATGAGGACAGGGAGAGATCACTCAGCAACTACCATCACAGGCAAAACAGACTTGACTTGGGGAAAATGAATTAAATTCATTCCTATTCCAAGCAAAGTGGGGTAATGAGAAATAAAAACTAATCTTCAAAATCTTAAAATGCTTTCCCCCCATCCCTACTTTCTTACCGGATTCAACTTCACTCCTGACTTTTTCTGTCTCCTCCCTGCCGAGCACACAGAGGGATGGGGAATGGGGGTTATGATCAGTTTATCACATATTGTTTCTGCTGCTCCTTCTTCCTCAGAGGGAGGACCCCTCACACCCTTCCCATGCTCCAGCATGATTTCCCTCCCACAGGAGACAGTTCTGCATGAAATTCTCCAACCTGAGTCCTTCTATGGGGTGCAGTCCATCAGAAACAGCTCCAGCACGGTTTCCTTGCAGGGTCACAAGTCCTGGCAAAAAATCTGCTCCAGATCCACTCTCCATGGGTTCATAGGTCCCATCAGGAGCCTAATCCTCCAGGGTCACAGCCTCCTTTGGGCATCCACCTCCATGGGCTGCAGAGGAACAGCCTGCCTCACCACGGACTTCACCATGAGCTGCAGGGAAATGTCTGCTCCAGTGCCAGGACCACATTCTCCACTTCCTTCTTTACTGACCTTGGTGTCTGCAGAGTTGTGGCTCTTTCAAATTCTCACTCCTCTCTCCAGCTGCAGTTGTGTAGGGTTTTTTTTCCCCCTTCTTAACTATATTATCCTGGAGGTGCTACCACCACCTCTGATGGGCTTTGGCTTGGCTAGAAGCGGGTCTGACTTGGAGGTGGCTGGGACTGGCTCTATGAGACATGGGGGGAAGCTTCTGGAAGCTTCTCACAGAAACTATGCATTTAGCCCCCACTGCTACCAAAACCTTGCAAAAAACAATACACAAGGCCAAGCTCATTTGATTGCACTTGCATTTGCAGCGGACTGTCATCTGTGCAAAACTGAGCTGCTGATACTCCAAAGCCTGTTTCAGGGCCTGTGCCTGTGTCTGAATATACGTGAGCCCAAAATCCAAACCTTTAATCCTGAATCCTCCTGCTCAACTACTTACTCTACTCCTACTCTACAAGCTTTGCAGCACATCCACTTGTATTTAAGTTGCTAGCAGCAGCTACAGATTCATTTCCCTAGTCTCTTTGCTGCTGAAGGCTCTGTCTCTGGTTAAATTAATCCTAGATTTGTTTTTGAAAAGTTTCTTACTTTACTGGTGGTTTAAGTTAAATTTGATGGTTGGGGCAGCAACATTGGTTTGAAACACCTCAGAGGAGAGTTTCCTCTTTCATCTCTCACTTCTTGGACAAAGCCTCTTTAAATATCTGTGCTCTGTCATCATTTTGCATATTTGATTAAGGCTAGTCTCTCCCAATGCCAAAGGAATTTACCTCTTTGATAGGAAGTCTTTGATATGTCTGGTGCCTTTCAGGAGCCTAGCACTTACTCAGCTACAGATGGAATATAAAATTAAGGTGCTCAGTTTAAAACAATATAAAATAGTAAAGGTATCCATTACTAATCTGTAAATCCACATCTACGTAGAACAACACAAGTACTAGGGAGTCAAACGTTCACAGTCAAGATGTAGTCATCTTGACTCTTAGACTATCTCAATCTGCTCAATTTGCTTTACAGCAAATAGGATGTGTTGCAGCTACTAGGCCAAGAAAGCCTAGGTTCAGAATAAAAACAGATGAACTCTTCAAAATGAAACTCACCATTAGTTGTCTAAATAATAAAATTCCTTCAATTCCCCCCTGCCCAAAGCAGTCTGAAACAGCTTTCACCAAACTGTCTTCTGCATGTTTTCATCCTGAGAATGAATAGATTTGTCTGCAGCGTGCTTTCTAAGATGAATGATGGACTTTCTAGCCCAAGTTCTGAATCTAGTTATCTTTAGTGAACTTGTGCCGTACTTTCATTAAAAGTTTGCAGCAAGTAGTTTGTGTAGATTTACACCCTCATCCTTCTATTGCTGAAAATCTAATTTTAAAAGCTGTCTTGGGACTCTGCTGAAATGTTTGTGGAGTTAGATCCTTGGCAGGCTATCTGGCAGAAACAGCAGACAATGCAGAGGAGATGTCCAGCAGTGGCAGAGCAGGAGGATACAGCAGGGCAGGGCTGGCTGAGCTTCTGAATGAACTCCAGGCATCAGTCGCTCACCGTATGCCTGGGGCTAACCTACACCACTTTCTCCCTGTCTTCACTGAAAAGTACACAAATTTAACTGTCCCTTTCCACTCATAATCCTTCCTTAATTACACCTTGTTTTTATATCTGTATTGTTTCAATCTAGGTTTCACCATGTGACCATCATTATGGTATCTGAGCTCCCCACCCCTTGTCATATATATTGAAGTGAGCCCAAAGCTGGACTAGCCAGCAGCAATGTCCTTTGCACAATTTCTTACTCTTCTCTCAGTATCAGCCACAGGACATAAAAAGGGACCACTAATATAGTCTTTCCCCACCAAAAGAACAAGTAGAATGTGAAAAGTTATTAGAAAGAGAACAAACCACAAAACGCCTTCATACGCTTGTGTAGATCTGTGCTCTGAAGTCTTGGACACCGAATGCTGTATTCGAGAAACCGTAAAGCAGAAACTGGAAAAGGTCAGAGAAGGGAGATGAGGAACACAGAAGAGAAAGAATGTTTTACATAGACCAAGGAACTTCTGGCTGGCATCTTGCAGACGATATAAAACGAGGACAGAAATTTGTGCAGGCTGCACCTGCACCAAATGATTCAGTTCTGAGGGGAGCTATTTTGAAATGGATCTCTCCTGTTGTCTCCATTTACCACCTGCTAAGTAGGCTGTCAGAGCAGTTTTGGTACAAGTACTTAATGGTGAAATTTGTTTACAAGCCAATATGTAAACCTCATCACAGCACATTTCCCTACTGTGCATCTAATAGAAAAATCACCCCAAGTGTTTACTGTAAGGAAATTAGATATCGATAAGGATCGAACAGAGGTGGTGGTTTCACTTCCTATCATTAAAAATGCCAATTCTGCTCCTCCTCACCAAGTTATTTCCTTTAGATATAAGAGCAGCTCACAGAAATGATTTTGCTATTCTAGGACTTTTGTTTTGACTCTAAAACATGAGCAGGAAAGGAAGCCCTCCTTTCCTTCTCAAAGGACCTAATCCACACGTCACTGCTGCTACTAGAAATGCCATCTCTAACCCTCAGCAACTTTAAGCTGAAAAAAACAGCTGTTGCCCTGTGACCTCCAATCTCTTCTCTGTTAGTAACTAGAAGGTAGTAGATTATGTTGGTATGCAGTCACAGTGATAAATATAGAGGAAATCCAGAGGAACATACAGTTCTGCCCCCTCTGCTAGCAGAGTGCACCAAGATTGGAAAGGAATTACAGCACAGAGCCTGGAGTGATGGTGTCTGCAGAGCAGGCAGAACCAGAGCAGAGCTCCTTACAGCAGGGGCTGGAATAGAAAGCAATAATGTGGGGAGGAAGAAGGTGATGACAGTGATATCCCTGAAATTAACATTTTGTCCCCCTTTGGTATGGACCAGATTGTATGTTGGGACATATAAAACTGTTGATTTTGTGCCATAAAATGCTGATGCCCAAAGCCAGGTCTATGAGGCACTGAACAAAGCCTTACGTAAATGTAGACTTACATTAAGCAAACATTTCATTCATTCTCGTATCCTTTGCCATAAAGAGCTGGCATTAAAAACTTGTGCTTTTCAGTGGTGAGACAATTCCATTATTTAACTGTACCTGGGTACCTGAAGGACCTGGTGAGAACAGGGACTCATCACCTGGGTGCTATACAAACATCCATTCATTTATTTTACTCTTAAATATTAGTCATGTCCACTCATCGGGCCAACGACTTAAAGTACCAAAAATATGTTCTTTTGTATCATATGCTTTCTGACCTTTTAAAAATCTTAACAAATATTTCTATGGATTAATATTATCACAGTGTCTAAAGACCTTTTCGCCATGAGGCTGCATGGGTGCAAAAGTAAAAAGCAGATGCTGACCAAAGATCTTATGGTCCAGCCACGCAACAGGAGACAGCAAGTGGATACAGTCAAAAAGGTACTAAAAAGAAGCAATGAAGTGCTTGTTCTATGAATGATCAAGCAGTCTGATCACTGTACCTTTTTTACCCCTTTTTCCAGCAAAAATAAGTTTTATGAGGATAACTAGATACCTCTGTGCATATTTATGGTGTGCCCTTTCCAATTATGCAGAAACAAAACAATAAAAAAGGCTTGATGAAGAGTTTATAAAGGGTCTGAGATGAGAACTTAATGTTTCAATAGTGAGGAAGAGAGAGTAGATACACTGGCAGGAGTCTGTCAAGGGCTTGGAAAGGGAAGCGCGGTTCATATACAACTCAGAAAGTAAAAGATATAGTAAAACAGCAGGCTAGAAAAACATTCTTATTGGTAGCATATTTACTAGATATGAGTGGAGTAAGTTTGCGCTCCTTTTTGGCCTGAAAAATTGATACTGCATTAATTAAGAAGTAAGATGATGAGAACTTGAGTCCCTTGGAGGGACCCTGTATTTCAGAGATGCTAGACCGGCTGGGTTTGGGCAAAGCATGCTTCCAAAGATCTAGGCATTGACATGAATCAAAGTTCATGCCAGGGTTGCGGTTTGAATCAGAAAGGATGGTGATATTGCTAACAACAAACAAAGTGAGAGAGAAAGCTTGGAAGGAAAGGCTGAAAATTAAGTTTTTGCTGTACTGAGCTTTAGATGATAGTTAAACACAAGAGGATGTATAAGAGGCAGACCAAGACCTTAATTCGGACACAGAGATAGGTCTAGAGAGGTATAGATCAGTGAGTTATTAGCACA